>SEMN01000560.1:0-107500 GCA_005408345.1 Macquaria australasica
GGAGGAGGAGGAGGAGAAGGTGGAGGTGGAGCAGGAGGAGGAGGAGGAGGAGGAGGTGGAGGTGGAGGAGGAGGAGAAGGTGGAGGAGGAGGAGGTGGAGGAGAAGGTGGAGGTGGAGGTGGAGGAGGAGGAGGTGGAGGTGGAGGAGGAGGAGGAGGAGGAGGAGGAGGCGGCAGCTCCCACGTCCTCCATCGTTTTGGAGCGTTTATATAAAAACCCCTCTCTTTTTCTAGTGTGGGTAACTAGCAGAACAACGTCGTGTTTGGACATTTCCAAAGGAAGCTGTTGAGGGTCTAATTTATTAATTATTACCTGATGTAACAACACAGGTAAGGGAGTGTGTGTGTGTGTGTGTGAACAGGCCTTAGTTGCGAAGCCACGCCCATCTTTTTAGCAGTCCAATCAGATTTCAAGGATTTGATTTAAATCCCTGCACCTATTTTGTTTCACTCAGTCAGTGAAACATTTCCTTTACACAGACTTTAAAGTTATAAAATAAATGTGTCTTTACTCCGAGTGAAGTACAATATCACAATATTTGCCTCTGAAATGTAGCAGAGTACAAGTATGCTATAAAGTATCAGGAAATTAAGTACAAGTACCTCAAAACTGTACTTAAGTACGTACTAATGTAGTTTTCCACCAGTGTTAGCAGGAATAATGTTCACCATGTTAGTTTAGTGTGTTAGCTGACAGACAGCAGCGACGAGTCACTGAACAGACGAAGAAACGCAGACTGACGCCGTCACACATTTGAAAACACTTGACCTACATATCCAGTGAGAGAGTGTGTGTGTGTGTGTGTGTGTGTGTGTGTGTGTGTGTGTGTCAGTAGAAACCAGCTTTGATCAGCAGCAGACTGAACTCACACTGTAAAAAGAGTCCAGTGGATTTAACTTGATTCAGTCTTCTCTGTTTTTGTGATGCTGATATTTATTTTTGAGACATACATGGGGTCCTGTTGTTCAGATATCAGATAATATAAATACATGGTTGTTTTTATGGCAGCTACAAACAGTTAGCATATTCAACATTATCCTAGCGATTCTGGCTACAAACAGCTAACATTTATATACATATATATATATTGTGTGTATAGCTAGTTGGTGTTATTGTAAGTAAACATTATGCTGTTTGTAGCCCTCTGGTGTTATACAAGGACATGTTTAGCGTAGCATAGCACAAACACTGGAAACGGGGGGAAACTACTAGCCAACATCACTACAAACAGCTAGCATAGTCAATGTTGCGTTTTATACCTAGCTGATGTTACGCTAAGTAAAGTAACATCTAACTGTTTTAACATTTTCAAAGGAGCTGAGACATTTCTGGGACGTGGTGAGCCAATCAAATAACACTTCATTAACCTGTCAGGTTTTACATCCTCTCACGCAGCTCAGGGTCAAAGGTCAGTCAGGGTTTCTCCGTAATATTATGAGGTGTGATTGACAGGCCGATACGAGCGGGCCGCCGTCCTCCAGGTACGCCGCTCACCTCAGTAGGATCAGTACTTTTATTTGTTAAAGTAGCTCATTATTCAGCATGAAGACGATCTTTGTCAGATCTTATAAAACTGTATTAAGTTAATGCTGCTGAACTTCTGTGCTAACTAAGCTAGCTGCTATAGTAGCTAACAACAGTTAACTGTTATTTCTACTTGAGGACTCTACTGTATTTTTACTAGATTAAGTACTGTGTACTTTGATGTACTCGAGTATTTCCATTTTAAGCTACTTTATACTTCTACTCCACTACATTTCTCTGACAGCTGGAGTTACTTTTCAGATGAAAATACACAGAAATCCTAAAATGAGTTTTTAAAAGTGTAGATAGTTAACGGTTGAACTATCAAATGTTAACGTGGGCTATATAAAGTATGAGAGTTCAAATTAGCTCCACCTCAAAAAGCTACAACATTAATAGTAATGTTATAGTAATATTTACAGCCCTGCGATTGACTGGCGACCAGTCCAGGTGGACCCCGCCTCTCGCTCCAGCCCCCCGCGACCCTCTGAGGATAAGCGGTACTTTTGATACTTTAAAGTACTTTTTGCTGCTAAAGCTTTTATATTTTTTACACGTAACAGAGTATTTTTACAGTGTAATATTGGTACTTTTATTTAAGTAGCCCGCTGCTCATCTCTGCTGCAGGCTAGAGGCTCCAGGCTACATTAGCCGCTACTAACATAACATGCCACAAGTCGAGTTGCATCGTGGGTAATGTAGGCACCTGGATTTGACAAGGAAGAAGAACGTGTGGAATAAGAAAGAGGATGTCTGGATGTGTGCTGTGATTGGTTCAGGCGGCTGTATAGGTGGGAACTGGATCCCGCGGCTCCACCACTCCATCCTGTATCCGGGATATTTTGGCTTCATTTTTTACAGTGGGAGGAAGAGGAGACACGTCGTCCATCTTTATATAGTCTGTGGCTGAGAGCTTGATGGAGTTTCTTTGTAGGAGGTAAGGTGTGTATTATAAAAACATTTGAAGTGGAGCTCGGTCTGTATTTCAGGTGAAGCTCTTCAGGTGTTCTGCTGGTGAGGCTGCAGCAAAACTGTCGAGATAAAAACGGTGCAAAACAGGTTGGAGCTGTAAAAACAGTGTATTTGCTATGAACACTGCAGTTTTTGTTGTACTGTGTGAATCTTTTGGAGCTTTAAACAGAGCAGAGAGACGTCAGACGCTCAGATGATTTTACAAACCTTCTGCTTTGGTTTTATGTGAGAGAGAGAGGGAGTCGCCTCATCAAGGCTGTGGAAGCCAGACAGTCACACACACACACACACACACACACACACACAGACATACGCCCACACACACACACACACACTCAC
Source organism: Macquaria australasica (assembly GCA_005408345.1). NCBI lineage: Eukaryota > Metazoa > Chordata > Actinopteri > Centrarchiformes > Percichthyidae > Macquaria > Macquaria australasica. The sequence continues at coordinate 2,836 of SEMN01000560.1, forward strand.
AGACAGACACACACACACACACACACACACACAGTGGAAAAATCAGACGAGGTCAGACAGGGCCAAGCGCCTGCTTCCTGTCCCTCATTTCCCACCTTCCTCAGGCTGTGTGTGTGTGTGTGTGTGTGTGTGTGTGTGTGTGTGTGTGTGTGTGTGTCTGTGTGTGTGTGAGATCCAGTTCATCAGTGTGAAGCAGGACTGAGCAGGAAACTGAGTTCATACACAACAATACTGATGTTGTGTTTATTGTGTCACCAGCAGACTTGAGATGGTGATAATCCTTCACTGAAAAGGAAAAATACTTGTGTTTCTGTGACGTCAGCGTGTTCACAGAGCTCAGATATTAACAATAATAATGAGTTCAGTTAACAGTTAATAATAATGTAATAAGTGATTATTAAACCACCAACGTGAGACCAGATTTGAAATAAAACCAGAATCTCACAGGAGCTTAAATCTGCTGATACTAAGCTGCTCTCCGATGTTTTGGTTTATTTTCTTATTCAAATAAAGTGACAAGAATCTGAATGAGAATTGGAATCAATAATCAATAATCAGAATTTAAAAATCTAAATGATAAACAAACCTGATCAGCAGATATTCATCTCATTTTGCACGAGTGGAGCGTTAAGATTCAAGATTCAAGAGTCTTTATTGTCATTATGTTCACACATAACAAAATTTTGTATGAGACTCTCAGCTTTAAAAAGGTACAAGCAAGGCAATAAACTGCAATTAACACCGTCAAGAGCAGAATATAAACACAAGTCAATTATATACACAAACTTTTAAATAGAAATATGAAATAGAAATGTAAACTCTAAACACCTGTGAATAAAAACTAAGCACTGGGATATACAGGATGTACATTGAAGGCACTATGAGATGAAATAGATAAACAGAAAAATAGCAGCAGCAGAGTGGATATACACTAGGGTGTAAATGTAAATGTAAATGAAGTAAAGTGCGGCAGTGTAAGACAGTCACAGAGTTTGTGGATTCAATGTCCTTTTACAGAGAGCTAATGTCTGTGTGAGAGTCAGCGGGGGGGAGTGTGTGTGTGAGCGTGTGAGTATGTGGCTGTGGAGGAAGGTTGCATGTGTGTGTGTGTGACTGCGAGGGAGTGGGGGGTGGAGGGGTGATGGCTTTCACAGCTCTGGGGAAGAAGCTGTTTTTGAGTCTGGTTGTGCTGGTCTTAATGTTTCTGTACCGCTTTCCTGAAGGAAGAGGTACAAACAGTCCATTTCCCGGGTGGGTGGGATCCGCCGCGATGCGGCTGGCCTTCTTCTGGACTCCGACAGCATATATTGTATCCAGATCTGGTAGACGGCAGCCCACGATCCCCTGAGCAGTTCTCACCACCCGGGCCAAGTCCTTTTTGTCCTTTGCAGTGCAGCTGCCGTACCACACCGTTGCACTGAGACAGAGTATACTTTCTATTGTGGCGCTGTAGAAGTTCTTGAGCAGCTGAGAGGAGAGTCCAGTACGTTTTAACTTCCTGAGGAAGAAAAGCCGTTGTTGGGCCTTCTTCACCAGGTGTGAGGTGTTGACAGACGAGGACAGGTCAGATGAAATGTGGACGCCCAGGAACTTAATACTGTCCACACGCTCCACCGCCTCCCCATGAATGCAAAGAGGAGCATGCTCTGTCTTCCTGGTCCTCCTGTAGTCCACTATGACCTCCTTGGTCTTGCTGGTGTTCAGAATGAGATTGTTAGTTGAATGCCAGTTTATCAGGTGCTGGATCTCCTCTCTGTAGTGGGTCTCGTTGTTATCTGATATGAGACCCACCACGGTGGTGTCGTCTGCAAACTTCACGAGCGTGTTTGTGGAGTGGATAGCAGAACAGTCGTGTGTGAAAAGGCTGAAGAGGGCCGGGCTGAGCACACAGCCCTGCGGTGTTCCAGTGTTCAGGATCAGGGTGGAAGATGTAGAGTTCCCTATCCTCACCACCTGGGGTCGGTTGGTGAGAAAGTCTCTGATCCAGGAACACAGTGAAGCTGACAGTCCCAGGTTGTAGAGCTTCAGTACCAGCTTGTCCGGGAGAACAGTGTTGAAAGCTGAGCTGAAGTCCACGAATAGCATCCTAACATAAGTGTTAGGTTGCTCCAGGTGGGTCATGGCTATGTGGAGCGCTAGCGAGACAGCATCCTCCGTAGAGCGGTTCTCCCTGTAGGCGAACTGAAGGCAGTCCAGACCAGCGGGGATAACATCCTTGATGTGGTTAAGGAGGATCCTCTCGAAGCACTTCATGATTACCGGGGTCAGGGCAACCGGGCGATAATCGTTGAGGCAGGTAGCGGCTGATTTTTTGGGCACAGGCACAATGGTGGAGGACTTTAGGCAGACAGGGACCTTAGCGAGCTGCAGGGACACGTTGAAAATGTCCAGTAAAACTCCTGCCAGCTGGTCAGCGCATGATTTCAGGGTCCGGCCCGACACCTTATCTGGTCCTGCAGCCCTGTTGATATTGATCTTCCTCAGGGTAGAACACACTTGGTGCCGCTGCAGGACGAGGGGCTGCTGCTGCTCCTCTGGCGGGGGAAGATGTACAGTCTCCCTGCCGCTCGATGAGTCGAAGCGTGCAAAGAAGCTGTTCAGGGTGTCAGGCAGAGTGGGGTCATGGCTGACCTGCTGGTTGCTGTGCTTGTAGTCCGTGATGGTCCTTATACCTCTCCACATGTTGCGCGGGTTGTTGTTGTTGAAGTGCTCCTCAATGCGCTGTTTGTATCTGAGTTTTGCCAGCTGGATGCCCTTTTTCAGTTCTTTCCGGGCCCTACTGTAAGCCAGCCTGTCTCCTGACCTGTAGGCTGCGTCTCGGGCTTTAAGCAGGGACCACACTGTGCTGTCCATCCATGGCTTCTGGTTGGAAAAAGCCGTGATGGTCTTTGTGGGCAGGACGGCGTCAGTGCAGAAATGAACATAGGACAGAACAGCCGACGTGTATTCCTCTAGATCAGCGCCCTGTTTGAACACTTCCCAGTCTGTGTGCTCAAAGCAGTCTTGTAGTGCTGAGGAAGCCTCCTCAGTCCAGATCTGCACAGTTCTGGTGGTGGGTTTAGTCCTGCAGATCAGAGGTTTATAAGCCGGGATCAGCTTCACTGTGATGTGATCTGACATGCCCAGGTGAGGAGCTTCAAACGCTTTGTATGCTCCCGGAATGTTACAGTAAACCTGATCTAGTGTGTTATTGTCTCTGGTCGGAAAGTCAATGAATCTGTGGAATTTGGGGAGCACTGATTTCAGTTCTACATGGTTAAAGTCCCCAGCCATAGAAATGTAAAGAAGTCTGTTTAATATGTGCCGAGTTGTTTTTTATTTCCTGCAGCTGCCGCTGTGTCTGCGGGGCCTCCAGGGACCTCCATGGACCTCCAGGGGCCATCTTGTGCCTCCGGGGCCCATCAGGGGCCAACCCTCCCAGAAGGCTTTGCTTCCTATGTGTTCTTAAAGACAACAGTGTTGTATTCTCGCCAACAGTCGTGTGGATGAATAATGCATCATGGGTAAGAGCACCAGGCCGGGGCTGATAATGAGAGGGGCCTCTGGGGGCCACAGGGCCCCTCGTAGCTCTCAGCTCTGCATACAGCTGTTGTTATAGATTCATTTGATCCACAGACGGATTAAATATTAATTCCAGCAGGCGCGGTGTGTTCAGGTGCAGTGGGAGCAGAGACTGTTGCTGCTGGAGGAATCAGTTATCTGAAGTGAAGCTTCATGAACCTCCAGTGATGTCACAGATCTACCTGGGATCACCTGTGGTTTATGGTGATCTGGTTGATCCTGGCTGTTTGGTATGAAACATAAATATTTAGCAGAGTGAGTGTTCAGAGTAGAAGCTCAAGCTCAAAGAGGGTCAATGGGCTCCAGATCCAGGACTTCCTCCCCTCTGTCACTCAGGTTTTAGGGGGGTGGTGTCTCCTCCTGGGTGTCACAGTGAAATCAGTTGTGGGCGTCGACGTCACGCAACGCTGCTGCTGCTAATGAAACCTTCATGGTTGGACGAGGAGGAGGATTTAACCTCAACACACACACACACTCTCTGGATAACTGAAGAGGAGGAATACATGTTTATACGAAATATACGAAGCCTCAAAATTCCCAAAACATTTCATCTTATGCAGAAAAGAGAAGAGCTCTGATTGGCTGAGTGGACCTGGATCTCCCTGTGTGTGATCTGAGATATTTTTTGCAGTGTGGTGTGTTTGAGGCCTCTCCGTGTTTCTCCGGTGGTTTTTAATGGGAGCTGGTCTGGAAACCATTGACCGAGTTACAGTCAGGCCTCGCTGCTTCAGCTTCCTGCTCTGATGTGTTTATGGAACATTTGCTCTCAGATTATTTCCTTTAACAGCAGAAACATCAAGCTGCTCATTTAATTTAACTCTTAAAACCTTTAAGTCCTCTTTCCACTAAAGCAGCTTCACAGGCGTCAAAATCCTTCTTCTCAAGTGTGGAAATGGAAATATTCTCCACGCCTGCTGTGTCACTTTACACACGTCTCTACCGTCCAAACCCAAATCTGCACCGGTGTATGGGGGGGCTATTAATTCAGGTTTTTGTAAACAACCAACTTGATATATACTTTCTTTTAAATAGTACATAAAAGTCTAAAATGGCCTGTAAATCCACAGAGGTTTGGTGGTGATTGAGTCTAAGTGAGAAAGCAATTGATGAAATATGACAGATGTGGTCGTTGAACGCATTTAGTATCAAAATCATTGAAGATGTCTCCACAGTTCGGTCACATGGACTGCTGCTGCTGAGAAACGTCTAACTGTGTGACGTCCTGCAGGTCACCTGAACAGCTTTAACATGCTTCTTATTTCTCTGTGTGTTGAAGCAACATGTTTCAAACTGCTGTTTGATTTAATTTTTTACGTTTTTATGTGTAACCAAATATAACACCAAACACACACATATAACACACAGCAGAGACTGAAAACACAGGAGGAGGAGGAGGAGGAGGAAAGACTGATGATGGAGGAGTTTGTGTTCATTAATAAGTACACATATACAGTATACAGAATACTGCAGCTGTGAGCAGAGACTGCTTTAATTATCCTCGGTGGGGCGTTCAAGTACACTCCATCAGCCTGAGAAGAAGGAAATCTATGAGCTGCTGTATGTTTTTGGAAAACAAACAGGAAGAACATTTTATGACTCATGGCCTCGATTTTCAAATTTTTCATGTTGCAGCCTCTCAGACTTATCTCGTGGACCCTGAAGGGGTCCTGACCCCCAGTTTGAGAACCAACATGCAGAGTACCGTTTAATTAATATCACCAGACTTTTACTTTAAGGAGTTTTGGACATTTCTACTAACTGCAGCATGAACAACATCCAGTTTTCCAGTTTCTCCTGAGGATCAGTGAATGCAGCGTCATGCAGGACAGATGTCTGGAGGACGTCCACGTCGCCCCGCTGACAGCCGTCGTCTGGGACTCGTCTCAGACATGACGGGACGTCACTCCTCGTCACAGGAAGCGTGACACGACAGTTTGGGATGTGCAGGTCATTTCCACTGACTGAGCTCAAAGCCGGCTCCTCATTGGCTGCTCACCTCCTGTCTCGTCACCTCGCTGCTCCGAGTCCCAGCTGAGGTCAGAGGTCACACCGGTTCAGCAGCCGTGAGCAACTTCAGATGGGAAGAGATGAGGTGTGAGTGGCAGGTGATGGGAGGTGTGTGTGTGTCTGCTTCCTGAAAGTGTTCAGCGATCTGCAGCACGATTTACTGAAGTCGACTCTGCTCGTTACCTAGCAACAGAATCCACCTGTAGTGATGACAGGACATCAAACACCTGTTCACCTCCGCTGCAGTGACTCTTCTCACCCACATCCAGACTTCGTTATGCTAACAAGCAAGCACTAATTTTAGGTATCGATTGAGCCTAATTAGCTACCGGCCAGCTCCTCCTGCTGTCTACCAGCAGAGGATCAATAATTGGCTTCAGGTTAACATGAATTAGTCCAACAGTATTTATGTTTGTATGTAACAGAGAGTCAGAGACCACTCTTTAATATTTTTACAATGTCTTCACTCACCAGCCTGAAACTAGTTTCTCTGACTTCTTCACCTGTTTCTGCAACACGACATGGAGTCATTAAAATGTCCAGGGTTCATCCTCTGATGAGCAGGAACAGATCCTCCTTGTCTGCAGTATTTGTTTCTCATCTGGACTTCATGAAGGTGAACAGGAAGACGTTAAGAACAAGGCTGGACGTGTTTTCTTAGACTGATGAATCTTTTACCCAGAGTTTTCCTGCGGTCAGTGAAGCAGCAGAGAGAGAGGACCGCTGCTCTCACAGTAATCACACATCTCAGACTCATATCAGAGGAAATACTCAACTGATCTGCGTGCTGCTCTCTGATCAGATGTTTGGCAGCAGATCAAAGTCAGCGTTTACTCTGGGCTGGATCCTCTCCAGTCTGATAAATCTGTGGATTCTGCTCCGGATAACTGAGACCAACACCGGGCCTTCTGGGTAATGGGAACACGAGGTTACACAGAAGTCATGGAGGTAAAAATAATGTCAATTTTAGAACTTTTTAAAAGACACTGAATGTTATAGTAAGCTTGGCTTCAATTTTACCCTCAAACAAGAGGTGAAGAGGTTAAAGGTCACAAGACACACACAGTAGATGCAACAGATATTAAAGTGACAATAAAACAACAGCAGAAGACAGGAGGGAGTGAGCGCTCCTGTCAAACTTTAACTCCTCCCTGCAGTTGATTTTACTGCCCGGCTGTAAAGCAGGAAGTGGCTTTTCAAAATATGGAAATGAACGCTGCCGAGAATCAAATTATCAGCACAAAGGTCGACAGCAGGGAGCCGACAGAGGAGACCGGAGGAGGAGGTCAATAAAACGACAGAGCAGGGAGGATTGTGGGAGCAGTTTAAGATCTGTGGGGTTTCTCTGTTCCCTGTGGTTCCTCCAGGACGGGGTTTTTAAAGTCTGACTGGGTTGTATATGAATGAGTAGAGGAGAGTGTGACTGTTCCAGGAATATGAAAACCATGTTGGTGAGACATTCTGAGTCTTAATGTCAAAACATTGATTGTGCAGCATGAAAAAAGTTCATATTAATAGACTTTGTAATTCCTATTATTATTCTTTAATCATGCTCTAAATTTTGGTACTACAGTTCCCATGATTCTTTGTGGGATCTGAACAGGAAGTATAATGTTGTCATGGAGTCAGTGAGTTAGCTGTGAGCTACAACTTGTTCTTTTAGCCTATATTAGTTTCCATTTAGTCAAATCGTCTCCATTAACAGTGAGCTGAATGAGCTGTTAGCAGCTCCTGTTTGCAGAGTACCCATGGATGTATGTTTAGCCTAGCTTAGCACAAAGACTGGATGCAGCCTTTGTGCTAACAATCAAAAGAACAAACAAGTGAGAAAATCTATTATTGCCTGCAAAATGACCGTCACTGGCATATTTTATCAGCTGTAGCTAGCAGTCTCCTGAAAAAGTGTCTTAAATAATGCAACTATCATGCTAACAGACTGAGGCTAAAGCTAACAGGTCCCAGGTCATCGTGCTAACAGACACATTTATTTTGTTTTAATTTGGCAAAATTTTAAGGCAGCAACTGCGTCTTCATGACAGCTCCTAAAAAGGAAACACAGCGTCAAAAATCCCTCGTCCCGAGTAAAACCTGCAGGCAAGACCACAAAAATGTGGACTCCAAACATCAGCTCTGCATTGCTGGTTGTGTTTAGCGACAGCTAATCAAGTCTGCTAATGACAGAGCTGAGCAGCTGTGCTGCTTTTCAATCCTCCCTCTAATTTCACCTCTTATCCTCCATCTCAGTCTGCTTCCTCTCACAGTTATTTGCATATTTTCAGTCTACCTTAAACTCTCTTATCTGCAGGCTGGGATATAAAAACACAGCGAGGTCAGGAGCTCACAGATATTAACATTTTATTTTTAGAGGTCAGTTTTATCTGAAGCATCTAATCAAAACAGCAGGAGGGCTTTTATTTTTAGCTCTGAGGCCACAAACTGCACGTGTTCAGTACGAGTTCACTGGCATTTGAATAGTGATGCGTTCACTGGCTGTAGTACATTTGAATCTCACTGTCAGAGTCATAAATCTGAAGGTTTAGCTTTAACTTCTGCTGATGCACCAGTTTTATCTACTTCTACTTCAGAGAAAGATTTCTTACATTTCCCACAATGCCTCTCAGCACCCCCCACAGAAAGAGTCTAAACGTAAAAAATAACTAGAAGAGCCGCGTCACCACGTCGTCACTCAAAATCCAATCTGACCGATGCATTCTGGTCTTTTGAGGCTGCTGCACTGCATCCTGGTCCATCTCCTGCTTTCTGTGTTTCTTCTTCTCTGATTGCTGTAAGTCATTTTCAAAATGGCGGCTCTACAAAGACCTCTTTCTCTTTTTGTTTCTGTGTCTTACTGTTGTTTTTAATATTTTCCAGCTCAGTGTCAGCGGCTGACATTATTTATGGAGGAAAGGAACAGGACTGATACTTGATGTTTGATAGTAATCATGGTTTCCCCTCTCTTCTGTAGCTTTAACATTTACATCCTTTATTTGTCCACAGAGGAAGTTTTGCATGTTGCTCTTTTACCTTCACAGTGATGAGCCTGTAACATCTGATCTGTTCAGTGGAAAACATCTGCAGGAAATGGAAACAAAAATAAAAACTTAAATTAAATATGACAGCTTGGATCTACTGACATCAAAAAACCCAATAAACATAACCTGAAACACAATCGATGTTATCTAAACCTGTCAACACACTCACGTTGTGGGGACCCGCATCTTTTGTGGGGACATGATCTATTGGGGTTTAGACTAGGATTAGGTTTAGATTAATCTTAATGTCAGGTTTGTTCTGATGTCGGAGGATAGAAAAACACTGACAGACAGTAGAAACACTGACAGACAGTAGAAACACAGACAGACAGATAGTAGAAACACAGACAGACAGACAGTAGAAACACAGACAGATAGTAGAAACACAGACAGACAGACAGTAGAAACACAGACAGACAGATAGTAGAAACACAGACAGACAGACAGTAGAAACACAGACAGACAGACAGTAGAAACACAGACAGATAGTAGAAACACAGACAGACAGACAGTAGAAACACAGACAGACAGATAGTAGAAACACAGACAGACAGACAGTAGAAACACAGACAGACAGACAGTAGAAACACAGACAGATAGTAGAAACACAGACAGACAGACAGTAGAAACACAGACAGACAGACAGTAGAAACACAGACAGACAGACAGTAGAAACACAGACAGACAGACAGTAGAAACACAGACAGATAGTAGAAACACAGACAGACAATAGAAACACTGACAGACAGACAGTAGAAACAATAATTCAGCAGGAAAGGCCACGACCATCACCCTCTGGGGGGGGGGGGGGGGGTCAATTACATGTTACTCAGCAGAAAACAGCACTCGTCTGTTCTTAGAGAGTCTACAGCCTCTACAACCAGGCACTGAACCCCAAACTGTCCTCCACACACACACCTGGATGTGTGGCTCCACCTGGTGGAGGCTGATCTACACTACAACCTGACTGTTTCACTTGTTGTCTCCTGCTGATGTGAGAAACTGCTTCAGCCTCTAGATGGCGTCATTACACCTGGACTGACTCCCATCATCCTCTCTGAGTCCGTCTCTCTCCCTGCAGTGCTGGAAGAAGTACTCACAGTGTACAAATACTCAGTTACAACATCCTGCATTCAGAATGACACTTGGGTAAAAGTACAGAAGAGTTATCAACTAAATATACTTCACTTACCGCCTCGTTCCCTCCGGTCAATTAAGAGTCTTTCATTATTTAACTTTAGTATCTCTTCCCTTTATTTGTGTCTCAAGTTCCTACTTATGTTATTTAATAGTATTTAGTACCTTTTTTTTTTTTTACTGCATGTGTAGAATCATAATGTGTACAGTTCAGGTGTCTGTGATAACAGTGGGACAGTGGAGCATCTGTGGTTAGTTCAGGTGTCTGTAATAACAGCGGGACAGTGGAGCGTCTGTGGTTAGTTCAGGTGTCTGTAATAATAGCGGGACAGTGGAGCGTCTGTGGTTAGTTCAGGTGTCTGTAATAATAGCGGGACAGTGGAGCGTCTGTGGTTAGTTCAGGTGTCTGTAATAACAGCGGGACAGTCAAGAGTCTGTGGTTTGTTCAGGTGTCTGTAATAACAGCGGGACAGTGGAGCGTCTGTGGTTAGTTCAGGTGTCTGTAATAACAGCGGGACAGTCAAGTGTCTGTGGTTAGTTCTTACTGTACAGAACATTTAAAGAAGTTTACCTTCTTATGTTTTTCATTATAAACTGTAGGAACGAGTTAAATAAATTAAAGAAGCAGCCTTTTTCCGTTTTTTAAAAAATATATATATCTTTGCTCTCAAACCAGCAGAGTTTAGGGAATAAAATGTGGTCGATTCTCTCGACACTATTTCTCTTCATTCTCAGTCATTTTCAGTCGATACAGAAGCTGTGGTGGAGGCTGTTAGGAGCTGAGGAGACTTGCTGAGCTGCAAACATCTCACCCACACTGGAAGATACTTTTCTGTCCTCATTCTTATTGTCTCCAACCAGCAAAAACAGCAACACAAACCAAACCAATCAACAAATGTCAGTTAAACTAAATACGATTTCTTCAGAGTATAAAACTGACTTAATTCAGCATCGAGACTGAAGCCTCTGAAGTGTGTGGGTGCATGAAAACAGGTGAGTGTTCAGGTGATCCGGGTGACGCCTGTCCAGCTGTGTGTGACAGCAGCTCTGGGCTGTTCGGTCTCTTCAGGGACGGTCGGTGTTGGCGTTTCATTCGGACGCTCCGGATCAAAGAGAGGCCAGTTTATCTCCACTACAGAGACACAACGCTGCATTTACTATTCACACAATCTGTGCCCACCGGCTGGTCAGGGGCTGCAGGGCGGGGGGGGGCAGGAGGTTGGGGTGGGGGGGGGCAGGAGATTAGTGAACAAATGGCTGCAGGAGGACGACAACAGAAAGACTTCATGTTCTGCTGCTGAACAGTCAGATTTCAGAGCTTTTGACTTTATTTAAAACTCAATGCCACCTTATTGCCTTTTCCCAGAGCTTTCATTTGGCTTCCTTTACCTTCCTTTAAGGCTATTTATTTGAGTTAAGATAATTTTATCAAATTACGACAGCATTTTTCAGCTTCAGTCTGTAGATTAAAAACAACACAAACAACAAATAACAAGCAGGTCAGAGGTCACAGCACCCGCATGACATGCTGCGTTTACATTCATAGGAGCTTTCAGAACCCTGACTTTACAATAACTTAGATTTCACCTGCTGTTTGATGAAACCATCTCCAGTTGATGAGATTAAAGAAAAACAAAACCTTTGTCTTCAGGGAGTGATGGCGAGCAAAAACACAGACGTGAGATTTTTGTCATTTTAATTTGTTATTTTTAAACCTTGCATTATTACAACAATATAATATAATAATAATATACAACAATTATTATTATATTATTATATATTATATATATTATACAACAATATAATAATAACACACAATGACTCAGCAAATGGTTTTTATTAGGCTACAGTAATTTAAAAAACACACTAAATAAGATCCAACATGTAAGTCAGACAGATGTGGTGGACTGTTCCTTTAAGAATGATTATCTTTAAGACTGAGAACTAATGAGTTTCTTTTTCTCTTTATTCATCAGCTGCAGGTGTGTGTGTGTGTGTGTGTGTGTGTGTGTGTGTGTGTGTGTGTGCTAACAGGAGGTGATGAAGAAGAGGATGTGAGGAAGAGCTCTGGTTACCACGGTGACCTTGTTGGTGTTTTGGCTGCAGGAGGAGGACAGATGTTGAGACTCTGGTCCTGAGGGTGAAACAGAAACACAGTCTGGATCTAGCAGCTGCAGCTCTGTTTGAAATTCAGAGCTTGAGCGAGCGTTGACCGATGTTACACAAAGTGTGTGACAGAATGTTAGAAAATACAATATGAGACAAACAATAAAAATATGTCTCACTTTATTCAGACTTCTTTGATTGTCACAACATTTTACAGACAGCTGTTCAGATCACAACAGTGACTGACAACGTTGTGGGTGTCCTCAAACTTCTCTCTTTGTCAGAATGAATTTGGTTTTACACCCAGAAAGTGAGGACATTTTGAATTGTGAGGACGTTTTTGAAAAATTAAGATATTTTTAGAATTAAAAATAATAATTTTTCAAAGCACCAGCTCTGATCAGAGTCACTGCAAAGTAAAAGTCTTGTGAATCGTTTCAGTCATCACAGTAAAGTGTTACCTGTGTTTTCAGAGCTGCTGTGTGATGAAGGTGATGAAGAGGAGGCTGCTGGCTCTGCAGCTCCACAGCAGATGCTGAACATGACATTTCCTGGCCAGTGCAGTGAAGACCAGCGGGGGGGTGGGGAGGGGCATCTGTGTGACTGCCTTTCATCCCCCGACCTCCCCAGGTGGAGAGCAGAGTCCTGCTAACAACCAACCGGTTCCAGAGCTGCCTGGTCCTGCCGCTGCTCCACCAGCTGAGGCAGAGAGTTGCCCCCGGGGCCCCCGAGGGCCCCTGCAGCACCGCAGCCATACAGCTGCAACAGCTGCCCCTGAACACATCACACACTCCTCCTCTTCCTCCTCCTCAGGACTGTTTGATGAGCAGCCAAACACACACACACACACACACACAACAGGACAATAAAGAGATGAAATAAAGATAAAGTCAGTCCAAGGTCAGTCTGCCACACAATGCTGGCTCCTGATTGGCTGGCAGCTGTCTGTTAAAACCATATATGGGGAGTTCACAGCTTCAGTCAACATTGAGATTCTTCTCGTCCGATTCATTTAGGTTGTCAGAGCTCATTTCCTTTAATGTCTGTGCTTCTGTTGTTACAGCTGAAGCATCTTTCCCAGCTCCACTCTGTAAAAGCACCATCGCCACGCTCTCCATCAGTAACCAGGCCCGGACTGCCTGTCGGCAGCACCGGGGAGGTTGATCAACACCAGTCCAGTCAGTCTCTGAGGAAACAAACATTACAGATATGAAGATGTACTCCTGTAGCTTTATGGAAGTGCCACTGACTAACTCCTGAAACTGAAGACACTCTGCTGTTTTAAACTATTTACAGTGTTTTTTGAAGCAGTTTTTCTGTGAAGTAATAAAACTAAAAGATGTGTTTCTGACATAAACAGTCTGTATGTGTGGAGCTGGTCCTGGGCTGATGTCAGATCCCAGTCCGGCCCGACTGAACGAGTCCTGGAGGAAGAGAATCACATCCACCGTAGATGGTTTTAGCACCGTCCTCCTCTGGTCGGCCACGTCAGCTACGCTCTCTGTAATATTGTGTAGTTACTTTCAGTAAGATACACAGCCTCAGTGTTATGATTAGGGTTGTTGCTGACTTCTGTCTCCCTGTGCTTCAGGCCATCCATCTGCCCAGAGATCCATCTGCCCGGCTCGCTTTTCTTCTCCACGCTGCCACTCTGCTCGGTCCTGCCTCAGCCAGCCCAGTCCACTCTCCAGCTCGGTCCCCCTGTCTGGCCTCGTCCCGCTCCACCAGGATTTCCCCTGACTACAGCCTTTCCCTGGCTACCGTGACCGCTTTGCCCTCTTTTCTGTGTGGAAATAAACCTGTTTGTTTTCGTGTTCTGCTTCAGAGAGTCAGAGAGAGAACATTTTTATTACATTACATTTGAAAATAAACCAACCCGAGCCCGAGCCGCCACAAAACCCGATGGGTTCGGGTTGTTGAACTCTAATGTTGGTGGATGTCAGGACAGGTGTTGGACAGGTGCCTCTAATAGGGCCACAGGTTTTTCCTGGTATTTACTGAACAGATGAATATGATGACTTTGTAGTTTGTTGAACATGGTGAAGAATGGATCTCTCATTTGACTGTAGTTTTAATCTGCAGTGTGTCCGGAGGCGAAGCAGCTGTGACATTTGTTCAGCTGTATAAAAACCGGGATGATCCGCCCTCAGACTTTGCATCTTATCATCGTGTGTGATCAGCGTCTGCCTGCAGCTCGGCAGGTCGCAGCATCGCTCTGATCCACCAACACGCAGCTGGAACATGCAGAACACAGCTGCCGCTGGCCATCATATTCAAATACATGAAGCCACAGAGGGGTTTTACTGTTAGCACTCACACAGACATTTTCCTCCTCCTAACAGAGGACACTGTCTGCGTCCTTCAGCAAAACAGGCGTTTATTGTTTGTCTTACAAATGTTCAGACTGTGAGTTCCTGCAGGAGTCCAGCTGCTCCAACTGCACACTGACTGACTGCAGGTTCATGACTGTTTCACTTTTATACTTCATGTGTGAAGTTTTTGTGCACTTAGCATGATGTCATGAGCTGGGACCTGTTAGCTTTAGCCTCAGTCTGTTAGCACGATGAAGTGCATTTTTAAGACCCTTTAACAGGATTCTTGTTTTAAACAAGTCAGCTGGAGATGAAGGTTTCAGTCAACTCTCTGAGCTAACATTAGCCTAATAAGCTAAAATCTGTCACAAACGTCATTTCAGTAAAATCAGTGTTCATCAGCTGGACGTGAGAAGCTGCTTCTGTTTACTTCTGTCTGAATTGAGGACTCGTTGTTTATTCTGTATTTATTGTTTAGCTCTAAACATGATATTTAAATGTGGGATAAAACACGCTGTTTGTTAGTTTGACTGCCGTGTTCATCGCAAGCTAACGTTAACTTTAGACGTCAACCAGAACGAGAATCATTGGAAATCTAAATGGGAACTTTTCTTTTTCATTTTCAGGAGAAGGTTTAAGTCTTAAATTTCTTTGGTCTCTCTGAACTCTGTTGTAGAACTACTTTGATGTACGATGTTATGCTAACGTATAGCTTAGCCAAAACTACAATAAGACCAAAAGAGCAACAATAGCTTTCCTTTAGTCGGTATCTGAGGATCACATGTGGGCTCAGCTGGAGTTTGTGCTGAAACAAGGAGCCCAAACATAAAAAGATTTAAAGTAAAAATAATAAAGAAGTTCCCTGCATTTCTATATTTGTATTAACGTCCGTGTGCAGCTCCATCCTGTTTAACAGCCTGCAGGGTCGTTGCATAATTACCTCCTGAAATGCAGTTTGAGGAGAATTTAATTTGTCTCTGTTCATTATTCATTTGTCCTTCAATCTCCATCAGCAGTTTAAGCTTTTTCCCTCCATCCTCGTCTCTTAATTAATGTCAATTATGTCTCTGACAGAGCGTCCGTCCTCTGATTAGAGCCACCGTTTATCTGTAACTGCTGCAGCACAAACATGGACTCATCAGAGGGTTTATCTTTGTGTTTCTGCTGCTGTACATTTAATAGTTAGAAATCGCTTTAAAGGAATAGAAACGAATGTGTTAAGAATGAAGCTGTTTGTTCTGGGAATTTGGGGGTTTAGCAACCTTAGGGGGAGTTAAAGCTTAAAAGTTAAAAACACATGTTTTTTAGGCTGAATCTGGTATTTTCAGACACTGAATATCATTAAACCAAACTACTTTGAGGCCCTCACAATAAATAAATGAAGTTTTCAGTATTTCTCCAACTGATTTTTAAATGTAGGTAATGTGGATTTGTGACCTCTGTATTTATGGCCCAAGTCAAGACGTGGTTAGCCTAGCTTAGCATAAAATAGAAGTTGTTCCAGCATGTAACTCAGTGTGAAATCACAAACTGTGGTTTTTACAAATGAGAGACAACATGTTAATCAGGGACAGAGCAGGCTAGCAGTTTCCCCCTGTTTCCAGTCTTTATGCTAAGCTAAGCTCTAAACTCTCATCTTTTGCTAATACAGAGATGACTTGAATGGCTCAGATTAAAAAACAAAGCTGTAATTACACAGTCGAACCTGAATGCACCACATTAAAGTGTCTAGACACTCACTCAGTTAACCTGCTTATTACTGACACATTATTTCAGCTTTATAGCTTTCTGTCTGTACACAGAGACGCCTTATTCCTCTGCAGCATTTATCTGTGTTTATACTGCACAACCACATGACTTTAAGTTGACTAAACTCTGCAGGCTGGTTTTCACTGAAATGAACTAGTGAAGATTGGAAGGAGATCAATGTTAAAACTGATGGAGGATTTAGAAAACACAGAGCTGTCCTGCATGAGTCCTGCATGAGGCTTTCAAGACATTTTGTTGCCGTTGTTTTTATTTTGTCTATTTGATCGTTTCCAGACACGTTTTTGTTTCAAACTGCGTCTGAATGCCTTTTATTTTATATAAATGTAATAACAGCGTGTGCACAGGAAACAGAGACAGACAGCATGAACTCTGAGGCCTCAGCTCCAGGTCACTGAGTTGCTTCTATCACAGTTGTCACGGTAACCAACAGCAATGAAACGCATCAAGGTAAAAAACGTGAGAAACAAACCGACTGTCAGTTGGTGTTTCACTGATAAAACCAAAGTTCACTGTTAAAGTCGAGCTGAAAACTTTTCCTTCGGTTCAGCTGAAGACTGCAGCAGGTGTGATGCGAGTCCATGAGCACAATGGTTTCCATGGCAACCAGCACGCCACAGTCCGCTAACTGATGTTAAAACAATAATAAAATAATGAGAAACTGATCCGTGATAACATCACAAACTCTCTGCATAGAGTTACATTTCAAACACGTGGTTCAACATTTTTAATCCAACTTAAGTTGAATTTAACTCATTTATTACTGTGATTTATTTAACTAGTGTTTGACTTGACTCTTTATTTCATTGAAGTATCTGAACATTTGTTTACCTTTAATGTCTTGAGTGATCTCAGACAGAAAGAAAGAAAAGTCGATGCAGAGAATCAGACAGAAGAAGCGGCTCCGCACTGCAGGACAGTAAACACCGCAAGAACAACTTTGAGGTCAACGTCCCCGAGCTGCTTAGACTTCCAGAGTTAAAGCACCAGTCAGATTTAGTGGCCACGAAAGGCCCTCTCTGGAGCCAGAGTTTGGTTTGTCCGTTCTGGGCTACTGTAGGAACATGGCGGTGCAACATGGCCGTCTCCGTGGATACAAAGGGCTCCTTCTAAGCTAACGAACAACACAGCGATTCTTACTGTCAGGTATATTCCACTGCATCCAGACTGCTTCTTTAAGCAAACTAGCTCTGCTGATGAGGACCATGTGAAAAGGTTGAAAGCTCCACAACAGCTACTAAATAAAGCCCATTTTCTTTCATTCAACCACACTGAAAATATACATGATCACACACACACACAGTGTGTCAGAAAGGCCTCAATTTCAAAAAGCCACATGGTGACACAAAACCCCCCGAATGTCCTAAATCCAGAGGTCATGACCTCAGTGTGTTTCCACGTTTATAAAATAAAGGTCACCTGCTCTGGATGGAAAAGTTCTCACTGTTTCTGCTTCTCTTTCTTCCAGCAGAGAAACTGCTGAACAGACTCCCACCGCCGGCTGCTGAAGCAGGGCACTAACGCTGCCAGGGTTCAGGGTTCAGCTCCCTGTGAGACCTCCACAGTCCAGATAAAGAGGAAACCAGCAGCTTTCTGCACAACGAGATGAAAACCAACAGACTGAGCAGGAAAATAAAAACCTAAACACTTTTATTACCTCAGCTCTTAGAAACAGACACGTGATGTCAGCATTTACCTGTCAGGCTACAAATGTTCACCCCGAAAATATCTGATTCTCTGAGGTTGAAGATAAAATACTCAGTGAGGTAGGTACTACACTTCATAATTCTACACACAAGCTTTAAATATGAGAAAACTCAAGGTTCACTTGCTATCTTTTTTCTGGAGCTTTCAACCACATCACACTGTCTTCTTCAGTAGACGGAGTCGAGCACTTTTTGGACTTCTCGTCTACGTCGGCTTGAAAGCTGAATTTGAATTTTCATTGTTGAGCTTGGAAATAGTGACACTGTCACTGAACACAGCAGCACTGATGTTCAGGTAGCTTTGCCACCTGATGATCACGATCCACCTGCAGCTTTGTGTCCTGTCTGCAAACTAGCGACTCAAGAACTGGAATCCAGAAGTGGTGCAGTGTGATACTGAACATCCACAACAACCCTCACATGTCTGTGGATCGGCCGGTAGCTGAGTGTGGAGAGATTCCTGTTATCAGAGTAATAAGACCAGGACGTCCAGACCCAGACAGGATGTGGACTGGCTGGGAGGAGACCAGCTTCCCTCTGAAAACAACAACACAGACCCGAAATGAGAGAGACCCTGTTTCAGCCAGGGTTCAGGTTGGATCAGGGTTTGGTCGGTCTGGTCTGAACAGGACGGTTGCCTGTGGATTCACCGTCGACGAAGGCGTCAGCAGCTCAGGTGACGAAGGTTATTCAACTCGCTGTCACCACAACCATGGCAACCACGGAGACCTCACAGAGGAAAGAGGAGGTCATGTTGGAGTCCGGCTCAGTGGCAGAGTGGTTAAAGCATATAGCATGTCCATACACCTGGTTTGGCCTATAAGGTCGGTGGTTTGAATCCCGACTTCAGATTCTTCTGCAGTGCGTTGCAATGGGCAGGAAGTGCATGTATAGTTTAACTGGTGTTTCCTGAGTTAAAACATTTTTACAGCAAGTTTCATTATCTGACCATGTTGTATTAATGAAGTCATATCATCTACTAATCATGGCAGCCTGTAGTGAAGGGTAGGTTGTTAGTGGTTATATTAATCCATACATTTGATCACATTATATTATATTTTGTTTTCGTACTGTTAATCTTGACATGTTTAAATCTTGATTTGCTCACATGAAGCACCTTGTTGCTTTATTTTAAAAAGGTGCTGCAGAAAAAAGTTGATTGTTTTCTTACAGTTTCAGACCAGGACGAAGCGGTACATCAGACGTGTTGAGGTGAATGTCAGAGTGACGACTGATTGGACGGTGAGAGAGGTTGATTCATTACAGCTGAAGGGGTCTTGAAAAGGACGTGAAACACACACACCGTGGAGGATCTATTGATCCTGATCAGAGTCCAGCTGTTGTCTCCTGGTTAGTGCTGCTGTTGTTGTTTTAACAGATCCGGGGTCAGGAGGGCTGATCTTCCAAACTGATGCTGGCTTCTACTTCGTCTTTCATCGTCATTCATATGAAAATTAGTAATTAAATTCAGTTCTTCAGACGAGCTGATTTACATCGAGAACAAGTGACGCTGAGAGCAGGAAGAGGATGACCTCTGACCCCCGCTGGGTGACGATCACATCAAGTGTTTAAACAAACACAAAATAAACCTGAAAACCTTCTGTCATGAAAACAGGAGGTTATATCATCTGAATTTAAATTTAAACTTTATGATGCGGTACGAATGTAGAAAAATCACCTCTGAGTTTAAAAAAGGGGTTTTTCTCTTCTCAGAGAAGAAGAGAATGAATAATGAAACTCCTCCAGGTGTTTCACAGTAAAAGACCCCCAGGTGATTCACAGTAAAAGACCTCCAGGTGATTCACAGTAAAAGACCTCCAGGTGTTTCACAGTAAAAGACCTCCAGGTGATTCACAGTAAAAGACCTCCAGGTGATTCACAGTAAAAGACCTCTAGTTGTTTCACAGTAAAAGACCTCCAGGTGATTCACAGTAAAAGACCTCTAGTTGTTTCACAGTAAAAGCCCTCTAGGTGTTTCACAGTAAAAGACCTCCAGGTGATTCACAGTAAAAGACCTCCAGGTGATTCACAGTAAAAGACCTCTAGTTGTTTCACAGTAAAAGCCCTCTAGGTGTCAGGAATCCTAAGAAAACAAAGCATGATGCAAAGAAGCGTCGCTGGAGAGCAGCTGCTATAAACACAACATACACTGAAGAGTTTCAGTTAGCCTTGGACGCTAACTAGCTGTCTGATAAAAGTTGGTCATCACATCAGAGCAGGATAATATTAAATACATATGGAATCTGTAGAATATTATTTATGTTATTTGTTATAACAGCTGAAAATAGTTTGTATGATATTTTATCTACACTTGCAGCACATTCGGTCAGAGACACAGTGAGGTTGTTTCCTTAAATCTTTGCCACTGCAGCAAATGTCTCAACCACCACATTAAACGCATCACTTCCTGTGCAGTTGGATCAGTTTAGAACAGATTCAAATGATATTTACATGAAAACCTGGAATATTCTACTTTTTAACTCTCTGTTGAAGGTGATTTTTCACAGTAAATTCATCTGATTCCTCAGAGAGACAACACGGTAAAAGACGTCGCAGGTTTACAGCCGTTAACTTTCTACTATAATCAAACCTGATATTATCCTCATCATCATTCTGCTATGATGATGAGGATGATAATGATAATATGAAGCAGCTGTGGCGACACGACGTTCCTCCGAGTGTTTTATGAGGACTTTGTCAGTCACAGTGTAAATGAGTTAATTGTGTGTTTCACAGAGATCTGTATGATGCTGCAGCAACGTGCCAACTTTTAAAAAACAATTACAGCAGCTGGGTGACTTTTTAATATATATACAGTATATACACACTGTATACTATATATATATATATCCTATATATATATATACTGTATATATACATCTATCTATATATATGTGTGTGTGTGTGCTTTGTTTGGTGTAAATCAGAAAGAAGTCCACAGAGAGATGATGTAGAGACACAAAAGCTAGCTGGCTTTTATCAAGCCAGCTAGCTCGACCCACCTGGACTTACCTGTTCCTTGTTCCCTTGAAGATCAGCTGGAATGCAGTCGGACGACGGCGGAAATTCGCGACGGGAAATGAACGCAACGCATTTTTGGACGGTTTTAACGGTTTTTGTTGATTTTAGAGTTTTGGTTTAGTTTGAAGTTTGTTTGAGCATGTGTGGCACATACCTGAGCCGGGGTTTGATCCCACGTCTCCACGTCACCGGGCGGCGTCCTTCCCAACTGGACCATCAGCACCGGCAAACAGCAACCGGCAGATCAAAGCAGATCAGACTGAGGGAGGAACCTGCAGAAGCTCCACCTCCATCAGTCCTGAGAGTGGAAACTTTCTGCATTTTGACTTTCTGATCGTTCTGTTGTTGAGCTGTCTTCAGCTGCTCGTCTCATCATTTACAAGGAAAACCAGATCCCAGTCCTGTTGGCCCAAATAGTCTAGTGGTCTGGATTCCTGTTTTCCATCCAGGTGGTCTTGGTTCAAATCCAGGTTTGGGAGAGGATGGTCTAACTACTCTTTCTCTTTTTATTCCAAAAGAAGAAAG
The DNA here is from genome assembly GCA_005408345.1 of Macquaria australasica. Classification (NCBI taxonomy): domain Eukaryota; kingdom Metazoa; phylum Chordata; class Actinopteri; order Centrarchiformes; family Percichthyidae; genus Macquaria; species Macquaria australasica. The sequence goes on from SEMN01000560.1 coordinate 24,010, forward strand.
GATCTGAATCCACAACTTCTCTGTTAGCAAAGCTGCTTCTGAACCAGAACTACCAGAACTTTCTGATCAATCAGAAGATCAATACATCTGGAGTCCAGAGAAGAACTCTCAGAGAGAGGAAGAAGATCAGACTGAAGGAAGGAGACTCTTAATGGATTCATAATACTGACTTATTATTATTAATTAGACTTAAATTACATTCATTGTTCTGCTTTAGTAAGAGACAGAAAACAAAGTGAATTAAATCAGTGTTTTGGATTACAGGTGTTCATGTAATTGTGTCCTTTGATATTTTTATTATCTGCTGTTAAATATTATTTGTAGTTTCATAATTTAAACTGTTGCAACATTTTCTGATTAAAGAAAGAAAGAAAACAACATGGGTGTATTTCCAGCAGCAGACAGGTGACAGGTGAGCTGCTGGACTCACAGACTGGTAGCGCAGGATCCAATCAGCTGGCTTGAGAAGATGACTGACGGGCCAATGAGCGTCCAGCTCAGACTGCAGCGGCTCTATAAGAAGCTCAGAGAGTCTCAGTCCGGCTCAGTGTGGTTATGATGTTTTAATGGTTTTCTCCTCCGGTGGTCTGACAGCGCCCCCCTGGTTCTGTCCCGGGATCCCAGCAGCTGTTTCGGTGTTTGTAGGTTTGGTGGAGGTTTTTCTCATGTGAAGCTCCAGCTCACCGTCCAGCAGGAGACATGAGAGCCGGCAGCCCGGTGCTGTCTGCGGGCAGAAGGAGGAGGAGCAGCGGCACTCTGAGCCCGAGCCGCCGGAGCCTCCGCTGCCCTCTGCGGTGCTTCTCCCGCAACAAGAGCCCCGTGGCGGCCGCGGAGGATGACCCGCAGGTCCCGGAGCTCCTGCTGCAGGACATGAACCTCTGTTACCGGCTGCTACGGCAGCTGGTGCCCGGCCTGCCACCCGGACGGGCTGCCAGCAGGGTGGAGATCCTGCAGCATGTCATCGACTACATCCTGGACCTGCAGACCGAGCTGGACGCCTCCTGCCCGGCCGGTGAGCGCGTAGAGCCGCAGCGGGGAGAACCGCTCCACCGTGACCGGCCACAGCAGCGCCCACAGCGGCCACAGAGCGGCCAGAGCCCCGGTACCAACACCCACACCTGCCAGGTAGGAGACAGGGTGGCGATACAGTGATAGATGCACAGGTTATTGAGCAGGTATTGGTTAGCTGAAGAGCTATTTTCTGAATATTTAGTTCCTGTTGGTTTGAAGATAAATGTATTGATGAAATATTGATGATGTATTGATTACAGAATCTACTGAACTCTAAATTGATCCAGAGAGAGAAAACAGACTTTGGGAATCACTTTAATTAAAGCATTAAGGCCGTTTTTAAAATCCAGTCTGTCGCCGCTCGTTCTGATCCATATCACTCTAGACCAGGTCTCCTTTAAATCCTGGTTTTAGGTTTGTTCAAACTTTATTCTATTTAAAGGAAATGTTTTCACAGCTTTCTCTTTACCCAGATTATAATGTTGATGATCATTAGTATTGATTCTTCCAAGCTGGTTTAATTTCATTTATAGCTGGAACTGTTGTCATAGCAACAAGTCCTTAAAGTGCAGTTTACTGACCGTCAGCTGGATTGTCACCAGCCTTTTTAAAAGCCCGATCCTCAACACAGGAACTCAGTTCAACCAGGGCTTCATGTCAGAGGAGCGAGACGCCCTGCAGGCTCCCAGTGCAGCTGCAGGGGCCCAACTGCGGCCCCTGTTCTCCACATGTGAAGAGAACCACATGTTCTAAATACTGTCAGTTTACTGGAAGAGAAAGATGATAAAAACGTTTAGTGAACTTATTTGTTCGTTTATAATCCTGAATCTGTTTCATCTGCTGCTCTGTATTTTATATTTCTGTAGGTGTTTCTGGTGCAGGAAGTTTCGGGGCCCTACAGAATTATTGATTATTATTCAGCACATTACAGACGGACGGTAACCTGGATGAGCCAGCAGCTGAGGGGAGTTATCTCTCTCCAGCCCGAAGCAGATGGAAATAGTTTCTTTATGTTCTGTAGATGATAAAGATGAATATTCAAAAGACAAAATCTAAATATTCTAATTGACACATTGCAGTTTAATAAAAACATACAGATCTCAACCTGCTGCAGCTTCATCACCTGTCCAACAACTGAGAATCTGAAACACTGCAAAACATTTCTTTACCACACGTCAGGACCTTTTCCTGTTGGTTTATTTTACACAAAATGATCAATAACAAGTAGAAGAAATGGCAGATGGAGGCCAGCAGACACCAGACAGGATATTTATATATTTTATTCCTGTTTAAAAGACAAAATAAAGACACTGTCACAAACATTAAATGATTATAGCTACAGATGATTTTGCTCTCATGTGTCGGACGCCTTTCTGTTGTAATTAACCCTTTAAACTCCTCATAAGGCTCCAGTATGAGCCGCTGACTCTCTACTTGTCCTTCAGTGAGCAGTGATCAAAGATCCGATCAATCCTGCACTCGCATTCAAAGACACGAAAGAGCCGGATTCAAATGATCAGATCAACACATCACTTTACCTCGGGTCCAGGTCCAGATCAGAACCCCTGTTAGAAATGTCAAACCTGATCCAGATTCACATGGAGACCCGGAGACAAAATAAAGGATTAAACTGTGTGAAAACAGAGAAAAGGGGGATTTTCTCCATCCAGACCACATCAGACGGGGTCTAGACTCCGAGTCTTTCAGACCAAAATATAATCCTCATTCACCCCCCCCCCCGTGCAGAAAATATAACTACATCATCACAGGAGGATCTGACCTTTGACCCTTTGACCTCATGTCTCTTCTTTGTGTCTCTGCAGTCCAGCCAGTTCCCCAGAACAGACTGTGAGGTCGAGGAGAGCCGGACTCTGCTGCACTGATGTGGTGAGAACACACACACACACAGAAAGAAAACAGCTCACATGCTGCATGATGACAGTACAGTCAAACTAAAGGGCGTCTCGTTCTCTTCTTCTGTGGTCGTCCTCTGTGCTGCTGTAGTTTTGTCCACAGCGCCCCCCCACCCCCACACACACCCACCCCCACCTTGACTGCCGACTCCATGAATGTGTTAATGAGAGCTGACTGCGTTCAAAGATGGCGTCTCATGAGAAAAAGCCTCTGCAGGATTCCTCAGGCTTTTATGCTTTTGGACCCATGGAGCATGCTCAGTAGAGACTTCCTGTGTCTGAGCCGACTGACGTCCTGTTGATAAATCTGAAACCTCGTCCATGTTTCTGTGTGGACGAGGAAATGGAGCATTTTGGAAAGTAAAGTTAAGAACATTTTGCTGGAGTTGTTATAATTCTTCGTCCACTTTATTCATCTTTATTTATTCAAGGGTCTCAACCTGAGGTCCCGGGACCTTCATGGGAAGTTGTCCCATCACATTAAAAGCCCGGGGATAGTCTGAAGCTGCTGCTCTGACAGGAAAGCGTCTTCTGGTTCCTGACTGTCCTGTTTGGTTTCAGATGGAAACTCATTTATTCTCATGACTAAATATAATTTACACTTTTCTCTTGCAGAGGTTTGAAACAAAAGGATGCAGGAAGCTTTTCTTTTTCTTCTTATTTACCACCTTGGAGGACTCAGAGTTTCCTGGAGGTCGTTCAGTCTTCTGGAGGATCGACTTCTTCACTTTCACTCAGTTTGAGTTTCTCTGGGAGACGATCAGCATTAACAGACTGCTTCAGTTTAACCAGTCAAACCAGCAGAGAGGAGACACCAGACTCCTTTGACATTTCTATCCAATCTAGACGTCTTTATTTACTCCTGATGAGACTGAAACCAGCATGTCAGGATCTTGACTCAGCATTTCTACATCTTGTCTGATCTGAATGACTGAGGATCTTCACTGACTGATGATCTCATGTTGTGTTTTAAATCCACTGAAGACGCACCGGCTGTGTTAAAACTGGCAGCTAAAATCCACATTTTTGACACCAAGTCTGGTTTGGATAAAGTCTGATTAAATCAGTTTAAACTTCAGGTGTAAACATGAGTCAGAGCTCCTTTAACTTCCTGTCTGTTGAACTGCACTTCCTGCTTGATTATCAAAATAAGACAAAAATCAGACACTTCAGCTAACATCAATTAAACGTTACTGTGGTAGTTATCCGACATGATGTCTGATTCAACACATTTGTAGCCCACATTTTAAAGATTTAAACTATTTAAACTGAACAAGAAGAGGAAACACTCACAGGTTTGGTTCTTCAAAGTAAAAGTCAGGAGAAATGCTGCTGCTTGCAGTTCTTTAAACTCTTTTTGGGGGTTACTTTTTTAAGTTATGGCAAATAAAAAAACAAACACATTTGAAATATTTCTGATGACTTTTACTTTGACAAAACCAAGTGTGAAAGCTTCCTCCTTGTGACTCTGACTCTGTGAATATAGTTTTCTGTTACTTCAGCATTAATGCTGCTGTTTTTCTTATTTTGAAAATCCTGCAGGAAGTGCTGTTCTTGACTCATTTTCTTACTTAATTTTCCTGCAGATCTGAATCACATGTGACCTCAGCTGATTTTTTAGTTAACTGAATCCTGCAGATTTACAGGACTCTTATTCTGACAACAAAGCACTTCCTTTAGTTCAGAGGACCTTTATTGTGACAGGAGGTAACCTGTGTTTCCTGTTCTGGATTAAAGTTTGAACTGTAAAAGTTTCTGTTCTGCAGTTTAAAAATAAATTCTAACATTTTAGCGTTGTACATGCTCCAAAATATTAAACTTTTATACAATACATTGAACTGTATATAAACATTAAATTTATTGACTTAATTATTATTCTAAAGTGATATTTTATTTGCAGGATTGATATTAAAGGTCTGAATCATCAGACGATCTGCTGTTTGTCTTCTCTGATGTATTCTGAAGTCAGTTTGACAAAACAGCCTCAGCTCAAGGTCCACTTACTCACTTGTTCTGGAGCTTTTGACTGTCTCATCATCAGATCGACTTTGCACTGTTGTCATGGAAACATAGATGTTTAAAGTTTCCACGTTTGCGTGATTTGATCAAAAGCTCCAGAACAAGTGAGTAAGAGGACCTTGAGTTGAGGTTGTTTTGTCAACTTTTAATGTATTAATTTATGTTTTTCTTAAACTTTCTTTCATCATCATCATCAATGAGTAAGATGACAGGAAACACAAAAACGGGATTAAAGAAACTTTTCATAGAAGAAGAGAAGAAAAAATTATAATTATAAATCATACATTTTTAAATGTAAATTTCCTACAGATTCATCAGATCGACCAAAGAACTGTTCAGATCCTCCCATTGAGTCTAAGATTGTGAAGAAATGTCGCCACCTGGTGGTGAAACTCTGAAATTCACCTAAAAGAACCTGAACATTTTCTCAGGTGGAAAGTAATTAAGTACATTTAGTGTTTTTGGATAAAACACAAATCTTTAACACATGTGATTCCTGCAGTTTAAAGAACTAAAACAACTTTTCATGTTGATCCACCCATCAGCTCTTAGTCATTTAGCTTTTCTGTCCCTCTTGTGTTCGTGCATCTCACTGATGACACTGCTTGGTCTAACACACTGTCCTTACAAAGCAGTCTGTCCTCATACACCCTGTAGGCAAACACACTGTCCTGTCACACATCTGTCCTCAAACACATACACCTTACACACACACAGTCATTGTAAACATTGTCAGCAAACACACTGTCCTCACACAAACATTGTCCTCTTGAACACTTATCAAACACAAACTCTGCAAACACACACACACACACACGCACTCTGGTTACACACGCTGTCATCATAAATACTGTTTGCAAACACACGTCCTTTTACATAAACTGTCTTATAAACACTGTTGTCAAATGCACTGTCCTAAAACAAATATCCTGTACTTAAGCACACAGTCCTCACAAACACATTGTCCTCATACACACTTATCTAAACACACTGTGTGTGTTTGTGTGTATATGACATTTGATGATGCCGTCATCATTTGTCCTGGACCAGCTGACAACACGGATGTTTTAATGATGAAAAATAATAATGAAGAAGACAAGGATGACTTCTTTGTCCCATTTTGCTCACGTCAGAGATACAACAGACTGCAGTAAGAAATGGAACCTTGCCACTTTCTATTTCCTTGCTGGAGAATGAAAGGCACTGAGGATGAACCTGTATCATCAGATCTTTATGATCCAGCTCATAATGTTTTATACTGTCTATTAATGTTTGACTTGTAGTTCCAGGTTGTTCCTTCCTAAGTTCAGAGCTGCTCTGTGATCATATTTCAGTCTGAAGATGAAGACAGAGCTGAGACTGTATGTGGATCAATAGACCTTTGAAAACCTCCTGCTGTGAGTTCCATGTTTGTTCTTTCTCTGGTTGGTTTCCTGGTTGAAGCTGCTGATTAATGTCACCTTCAGATTATTTTCAGCATCAGAAGGTAACGTAGCGACAGTTTCCATCGTGTTTGTGTCGGCGGGTGTGGAACTGATCTGAGAACAGTACAGATGGTGCTAGTAGTGATGTGTGGTTTTGCTTTGTTCACTGCATTGGTGGAACGAACCAAACACCAGAGCAAACGAGAAAAGCTGAAATTCAGCCTGTTGGGAAGTCACACTAAGTGGCCAGAAAAATAGAAACACCTGTGTCATGTAATGCAACACAACAGTGCTGCAATAAATGTTGAGCTTTGCTGAGACGACTTTAGCTGTTTGGTTTTTCTCGCAGCATAACAGACAATAATGAACGTAAACATGAATGTTAGTCGAGCAGCATCCATTGTTCCACTCATGCTACGCTAGCACTATGTAGAACTGTCACTGGCTGCTAGTACTATAAAATACTTATATGAATATTAACATGTAATATATGCATCGATAGATTAGACTCATCTTTTCTCACATTGTGGTCATTTTCCCAAATATACAACAGAGTCAACTGACACTGGGAGTTAAAGGGTTACGGTGCAACAACATTACTGTTAACACGTTCGCTAAATAAAATGATAAAAATATGTTTGTTAGTTCTGTTTAGTGGAGACCATTAAAATTAAACTATGTTGTTTTAATAGATGCTCTGCAGTCAGTTAATTTATTGATCAGTTACATTAGCAACACTATCGCTAGCTAGCAAGGCTGTGATAGCAAACCAGTCTGCAGAGGTGGAAGAAGTATTTAGATCCTTTACTTAAGTAAAAGCACCAAAACAACAAAAATACTCTGTTAGTAAAAGACCTTCATTCAAAATCCTACTCAGGTAAAAGTACACAAGTATTATCAGCAGAATGTACTTAATGTATCAAAGTAAAAGTACTTGTTCTGTTAGTGATATTTATTATATCTGACATTATTAGATTGTTAATACTGAAGCATCAGTGTGTAGGCAGCATTTTACTGTTGTCAAACTTGTACTTAAGTACAGTACTTGAGTAAATGTACTTAGTTACATTCCACCACTGCCAATCTGATCAATAACAATAGTTATAATGGCTTCAAACACAACACTGACTGTATATTAACAAAGTAATGTGATTCTCTTTTGACAGATTTAACCTAAAATGAACTCAAACTGTTTAAACAGTTTTAAGTTTGTTTTTGTAAAACTTGTTGCCAGTAATTGTGTTTGCCGTTAGTTTTATTGTTAAAGGAGTTTTGCTGCAGTATCAAGGCTCACCCCATCCAGTCACTTTCAAACTGACTAATATTTAACAACCAGTGTGATTCAGTCAGTGAGGGACGCTCACCGTCCACAGTCCTGCAAACAGAGTGAGAAGCTGTTCACAGGTGGCCTGGTTAGTGATTAACAGGTAATAAAATATGTTACAGTCAGAGGTCTCAACAATAATCAGAAATACTGTTGAAACCATCTTTTAATTAATGATATTCAGTCATTTAACCACACTGAGAGCTGCAGCAACTCAAACACAAGCTCCAAACCAACAACATTCAGCATCTTTATAAAAAGATTTATTGTTTCAAAGTGTTTGGTGCATTCTAAATGCTGACATCTGCTGGTCCACACTTAGTACTGCAACAGAGTGGAAGGATTCAAAACAAGCCAAAACGTCAAACATTGAGGCACAAGATAAATGACCTCATCACTGTCACGTTTGGATATTTACTTCATTCAAGGTTAAAAACTAAAACTGAGTTGATGTGTACATGTCCAGATATATGTGGTGATTAGTTTTGGTCTGTGACAAAATCTAAGTAGAAAACAGTTGTTACTTATGGACTAATACAAATGTATTTTTTCTTGGTTTGACTCTAACGCACAAAAATTTATTTTTGTATAAATTTAAAGATGGAAACTGGATCTGATCCCACAAACCTGCTTGTTAACCAGCTGAGCTATCAGGACTTTCTGAGCTACATCAGCTATCACACTGAGAATAATTAGATCTAGAGTTGAGATAAGAACATTAGACAACTAAAGTAAATTTTATTTATACAGAATAAAATCACACATCACAAATTTGCCTCAAGGGGCCTCAAGGTTTGTACAGCATACGACACCCTCTATCCTTAGACCCTTGATTTGGACAAACTCCCCAAAAATCTGTATTCTGAGAGCAGAGAGCATGGGATGCTATATAAGATGTAAAGGAGGTCAGACAGGTATGAAGGGGCATGCCCATTTTTCATTTATATAAGTCATCAGTAACACCTTAAAGTCTGATCTAACGTGGATCCAGGAGTCAATGAAGGGAAGCGAAGACTAGTGTATTATGGTTGGATTTTCTAGTTTTAGTTTAAATGAAAGCTGCAGCACTCTGAACTGTCACGATCACGAGGCAGGCCTGAAAACACAACGTTACAGGATTCAGTCTGGATGATACAGAAGCGTAGATTGGGGTCTCCACATCAGCCATGAACTCAAAAGACCAAATTTAGCTGTTACGTACGTTGAAAACAGTAGTTTGGTGCTGATGAAGAGAGAAGGTAGGGTCAAAAGAAACACTAACTTTTAAGGATTTTTTATTTTTTGTGAGACTCCAATTATGACAGCATTGTACATATTTTATTATGTCTATTTACACTTGTGACTTTACCTTGATAAGTACCTGCTTTAAAAGATGAAACTAGAATGACCTCAAACAGAATTCAAAAATGACAATCATCTGTTTTGCAATATGTTTTGACATTAGATGTGATTTTACAACTATTTATTCTCAAAGCTGTACAGGAACATGACTTCACAATTGTTTTACTGTAATTACAGACTTTTGAGCACATCTCTCAAAATATGAGAAAAATTCTATATTTTTCAATGTGTTTCTCAGTAAATGTACAGATTTATTCAAAGTGTTTCTGAACAGGGATGCATTTTTAAACTTCAAATGTGAGAAAATAGTCTGTATTAAAATGCATTTTGATGTTAAAGGTGATTTTTACCTTTATTTTTCTCAAAATGTCCCTGTTTCTGTGCTACTGCATATTTTAAGTTTTATTTTAAACATTAAAAAAAAATGACACTATAAGATACATCGCAGAGTAAATCTACATATTTTTCACATAACATTTCTCAGTCTCAAGTTCCATTATTTTCCCCTACAGGCTGCAATGTGCATTACACATCACAACAGCACAACTTGTAGTCGATGTCAACTGGACATTTAATCTGTTGCTCAAGTATTTCTTTACCTGCTGAGTTTGAGTGTCCTCACAAACACCATTCTCACACACAATGTCCTCACAAACACTATCCTCACAGAAGCACACACACTAGCTAAACTACAACCAGACCCTGACCTCTGACCTCTCAGTAGTTTTAAGTCCCAGCAGTTACTTTTACTTGTATTACCAGAAGCAGTATTTGTAGTAGCAGCACTATTAGAAGTGATACTAACGACAAACTTTACCTGTAAAACACCTTTTAAAACAAAGATACAAAGTCTTCACAGGGACAAATGAGTAAAAAGGCCTTTTAAAGAAAAGTGTTTGGAAGCCAAAGTCTGTTTGAAGAAGAGGTTTAAAAGCAGAAACCATCTGTGGCAGCCTGAGGTTCTGGAGGTTCTGGTCCCCCTTTGTTAGGAACCAGCACTGAGGAACAGGGTGAAGGGCCCCGTCTGGGATCTCAGGCTGCATTCTGCCTCATAACAAACCAACATGTCCCAAATGTAATGTACCAGTGTGATCCACACTGCTGCTTCATTACATGGTCCAGTACTGAGCTGATCCATATTTCATTAGATGGTTAGTTAGCACCATCTAGTGGACAGATAGTAGAACTACATCCTCTGATGTGTGACTTCTCTGACACTGACTGGGTTTCTGACACAGGTTGGACTGGTTTTGACGTCACTCTGATGTGGACTCTGACTCTGAAGGTCTGAGGGTGTGACGGCGTCCTCAGATCAGATGCACACAGACAGCAGGACTGATGAGGAAGAAATTAGAAGCTTCTTCTCTCCCAGTGTTTCCTCCACACATGAAGGTGGAAAGTGTCTGTAAGTTGACCTGAAGTGAGTTCAGCAGGTGAGAATCCTACCAGAGGAATCTGTAAATGTTTGATCATCAGGATCACTTTGATCACATTGTGCTGGATCACTGTTTAACTGTACAGCAGAAAGGTTTCAGGATGCTGATTGGCTGTTTCAGAGTATCTATTTGAAATATGCTGTAGAATTTCTCTCAGAGTTAAAGAACAATGATTTTAGAAAGGTTTACATGTAATCTTGTTAGTGTTTCTCAGTTTGATGGTAATCTGAGCTCACGTCATCAGTGAAAAATGCAGGGAGTGTCTGAACTGGTCTGACAGCTTGGATCCACTTGCTGAGGTTTATTTTTTAACTGTTAATACTCTTTAGTTCAGTGCATGGATGAAGTGTTAAGAGCTCAAATACAGCCATCTTGGTTTCACTGAAGAACCTTTAGCACAGTCCAGGTCTCAACTGTCTCAGAGGCTTCAAAATCCTTTCTAGGTGGACCAGAGCCAGCCCGGGGGGGAAGGAGGGAAAGAGGGGAAAGAGAACTAATGTGTGCTGTGATGTAAAGCTTGTTGTAATGAATGAGTGCATGTTGTTGTGTCTGTGTGAAGGTGGGGGCTCTGCTATGAATCAGTGTGAGGACAGAGAGGAGGGAGTCCCTCCCTCTAAAACCACTCTGTGTGGGGAACATGACGACGAGACCAAAGCTCAGAGGTGAGACCAGGATCTCTGACTGTCCAGGACTCAAATCACTCCACCATCATTATTCACACTCAAAGTTCTGTGTGTGTTGTGTTGAAGCCCAGTGCAGCAGCACAGACCAGGCTCTCCTGGACCTGGACCTGAACCTGGACATGAACCTGAACCCAGCTGTGTGTCCTTCAAGAGTGAATGCTCTATGGATCGACTTATTGCGTTCAAAGATGGAAAACATTCTCACAGTCAAAAGTAATAATTTATCTCACAGTTTGTTGTTGTCAGTATTAAAACATTCAAAAGTCAACATCATTTTTAGCAGCATTTTATCCTGTACCTGTTCATATATCAGTGTTTCTTCCATGATCCAGCATGAGAGACCAGACTCTCCTGGACTTGAATCAGAACCTGAAACTGAACCCAGCTGTGTGTCCCTCAAGAGTGACCAGTCTATGGGTCGACCTATCGAGTTCAAAGATGGTCAAAGGTACGAATTTAAACTGGAAGTTATTTTTAAAACATTTAAACTTCAACATAATTTTCAGCAGCGTTTTATCTCTGAACCTGCACATTTATCAGTGTTGTGTTTCTATCAAGATCCACCAGCAGAGACCAGTCTACCATGCACCCAGCTCTGTATTGATGAAAAGTGACCACTTCAGACATTTTTATACAAGGATACAAGAAAAGCATTTTGCCAAGTAAATTACATTTGTATAAATTGCTAAATATAACATTTCTGAACAGCATTTTACCCAGAAAGAATTGTAATGAGCATGTAAGCCTTTTTCAAAGTGTGTGTCCTGTGTTTGTAGGAGGATCTGTTTCTACCAGAATCTACTAGATAGAACCCAGCACATGTAACACTGAGTGTCATTATATATTCAAAATTATCATATTTGCTTCACAGAGTTCATCAGCAGAGCTCAGAGGTTCCCATTGGTCAGTCTGTCCAGCATCAAACACACCTGGACTCCATATTTATGGTGAGTAAATGTACAAACACAGCTACTACTGCTAATTACAACAAACACAACAACCCTGTTTCCTAGAGATTACATTTAAAGAAGTACTTCATTAAACCCTGTCAGGGAAATTCATTACGTAGATCAAAGGTCAGGGTGGATGGTGGTCCTACAAAGTTTTAGACTTTGACAGCAGAGAGCAGGTTCACATCCTGAGTCCTGTCTGTGGTTTGGACAACAGAAACACTTTGGTTAATGTTAGTGAAAGATGGTGGTTTCAGTTAAATGTTAATAAACACGTTGTCTCAAGTCACTGCAGTCTTTTTCTGTATTAAACCAGACCAGGATCTTTCTCTATCATTAACATAGAGCTGTGAGAGTCTAAACAGAACCATAACACAGTTTCATAATGCTGTAGTCACGACCAGCTGATATTGTGTTGTAAGATCAGATAGTTTGATGGAAATTAAATAAAGTATGTTGTCAGTGAAGATTTTACTGATACATTGAGTATCAACATGTTTGTGACTTCCTAAATATGTTATTTAACAGCATTTCCTCATTATGTTGAAAGAAAGTGTAATCCGGCTGGCATTACGTTTCCTTCAAAACATATTTACTGTTACAAATAAGTTGTATATAAAGGTAATTTCTAGGAAACAGGGCTGGACACAAACTAAACACTGAACTATCGTTCTGATCCAGTCTCCATGCTGCACTCTGCAGACCAGCAGGCTTTCTGTCTGTCACAGATGATCTGATGTTGAGTTCTACAAGTTAAAGTTAAAGTACATTTTATTCTGTTCCAGCTGCTGGAGGAAAACATTGTCAGTTTTGTGAAGAACGAGCTGAAGAAGATCCAGAGAGTTCTGAGTTCAGATTACCCAGAATGCTTAGAGAGTCAGAGGGAGGATGAGGAGGTGTTGGACGATGAGGAGGAAGAGCAGAGGAGCAGCAACAGAGAGGCATTTCTGAAGATCACACTGCACTTCCTGAGGAGAATGAAGCAGGAGCTGGCTGACTGTCTGCAGAGCAGTAAGAGGATTTTAACAGATTCAACATGATGGTAACAGGAAATGGAGGCAACATTTCGAACCTCTGCTGTTAATATGATGCACACATTTGTATCAGATCTATGAATTCTTCTGGGCTGAAAACAGTCAGAAATTGTTGAGCTGAAGAGATTTCATGGAGGAGGAAAATAAATACAGGCGGATCAGTGCAGCATCAGCAGTAATGCGGGCGTTGTACCGGACCGTGGTGGTGAAGAGGGAGCTGAGCCGGAAGGCAAAGCTTTTGATTTACCAGTCAATCTACGTTCCAACCCTCACCTATGGTCATGAGCTTTGGGTAGTGACTGAAAGAATGAGATCGCGGATACAAGCGGCCGAAATGAGTTTCCTCAGCAGGGTGGCTGGGCTCACCCTTAGAGATAGGGAAAAGAGCTCGGACATTCGGAGGGAGCTCGGAGTACAGCCGCTGCTCCTTAGCATCGAAAGGAGCCAGTTGAGGTGGTTCGGGCATCTGATGAGGATGCCTCCTGGACGCCTCCCTTTAGAGGTTTTCCGGGCGCGTTCAACTGGTAGGAGGCCCCGGGGCAGACCCAGAACACGCTGGAGGGATTATATATCTAATCTGGCCTGGGAACGCCTTGGGGTCCCCCAGGAGGAGCTGGAAAGCGTTGCCGGGGAGAGGGACGTCTGGACAACCCTGCTTAACCTGCTGCCACCGCGACCCGGCCCCAGATAAGCGGGAGGTGAGGGTTGGAACGTAGATCGACTGGTAAATCGACAGCTTTGCCTTTCCGGCTCAGCTCCCTCTTTACCACCACGGTCCGGTACAACGCCCGCATTACTGCTGATGCTGCACTGATCCGCCTGTCCATCTCACGTTCCATCTTACCATCACTCGTGAACAAGACCCCGAGATACTCCTCCATGAATCGCCACCTTAACGTGGTGGAGGGGTTTGTGTGCCCCTGTGACCCTGGGAGCTGTGTTGTCCGGGGCACTAGCCCCTGGTAGGGTCTCCCAAGGCAAATTGGTCCCGGGGGAGGGGACAGACTAAGAGCGATTCACAAACCCCTGATGAGTCGGACCATGCCGAGCTGGAGCACCTTGCCCGGAGGAGGGATACCGGGGGCCCCCCCCTGGAGCCAGACCCGGGAGGGGAGCACGATGGCGAGCGTCTGGTGGCCGGGCCCGGTCGGGCACAGCCCGAAAAACCGACATGGAGCCGCCACCCTGTGGGCCCACCACCTGCAGGGATAGGCATCGGGGTCGGGTGCAATGTAAGCCGGGCGGCAGGCAAGGGCAGAGACTTGGGCGTGCTGACCTTCGGTGTCGCAGACTGGCAATGCCATCTAGAGAAACTATATCTTTAGATAATGTGTTTTGAAGGTGTTCGGGGCCAAGTACAATAACTTCGGTTTTGTCTGAGTTTAACATCAGAAAATTGCAGGTCATCCAGGTTTTTATGTCCTTAAGGCATGCTTGAAGTTTAGCTAATTGATTGGTTTCATCTGGCTTGATCGATAAATATAATTGGGTATCATCTGCATAACAATGGAAATTTATGGAGTGCTTCCTAATAATATTGCCTAAAGGAAGCATATATAAGGTAAATAGAATTGGTCCAAGCACAGAACCTTGTGGAACCTTGTGTTGTTTCTGTTGGTGTTAACATCAATGCCATTACCATATCTATGCTGTATTGAGCTGCTGTATGTTCTCTTTCCTCCTGCTCTCTCTCTCCCGCTCCCCCCTTCCCCCTTCAACCCAACCGGTCGAGGCAGATGACCGCCCACCTTGAGCCTGGTTCTGCTCGAGGTTTCTACCTGTTAAAAGGGAGTTTTTCCTTGCCACTGTCGCATAGTGCTTGCTCATGGTGGGAACTGTTGGGTCTCTGTAAATATAAAGAGTCGGTCTAGACCTGCTCTATTCGAAAAAGTGCCCTGAGATAACTTTGTTATGATATGGCGCTATATAAATAAAACTGAATTGAATTGAATTGAACTCCGTGACTAAGTTTGGCGTGCATAGAGGATTCATCATTAACGTGTACAAACTGATATCGATCTGATAAATAGGATTTAAACCAGCTTAGTGCAGTACCTTTAATGCCA
This sequence comes from Macquaria australasica, assembly GCA_005408345.1. Classification (NCBI taxonomy): domain Eukaryota; kingdom Metazoa; phylum Chordata; class Actinopteri; order Centrarchiformes; family Percichthyidae; genus Macquaria; species Macquaria australasica. The sequence continues at coordinate 39,211 of SEMN01000560.1, forward strand.
ATTAAATGTTCTAGTCTCTGTAATAGAATGTGATGGTCAGTGGTATCGAATGCAGCACTAAGATCTAGTAAGACAAGTACAGAGACAAGTCCTTTGTCGGATGCAATTAGAAGGTCATTTGTAACTTTCACCAGTGCTGTCTCTGTGCTATGATGCACTCTAAATCCTGACTGAAAATCCTCAAACAGCTTGTTGTTGTGTAGAAAGTCACACAACTGATTGGCGACTGCTTTCTCAAAGATCTTAGAGAGAAAAGGAGGGTTAGATATAGGTCTATAATTTGACAAAATCCCTGGATCAAGAGTGGGCTTTTTTAGAAGAGGCTTAATTACAGCTACTTTAAAGGACTGTGGCACATAACCTTTTAATAAGGACAGATTGATCATATCTAGTAAATAAGTGCTAAGGGTAAAATTTCTTTAAGCAGACTAGTTGGGACGGGGTCTAAGAGACACGTTGATGGCTTAGATGAGGAAATCATGGAAGTTAGTTGATTAAGGTTGTACAACAGTGTACAACAAAATTCAGGTAATGATCAGATTAAATGTTAAGAGCAGGGGTTTCAGTGATGTACATTTCTGTTGAGGCTGACTGACAAACACAAACATTCACAGACAAGTGTAAAGTAGCTAATTATTAGCCAGAGAAAATAGAAAAGATTGCATCATTCAAAACATGACTTTTGATCACATTAAATATTATGATTAATGTTGCCAAATGTGTACATTTCTTTTAAGGCTAACTGGCTGTAATCTGACAAGGAAAAGCTTTGAAGCTCTGTCCTCAGTTCTCAGCTCCCAGTCCTCTAGTCTGAGAGAGCTGGACCTGAGTGACAACAACGTGCAGGATTCAGGAGTGAAGCTGCTGTCTGCTGGACTAGAAAGTCCACATTGTAGACTGGAAACTCTCAGGTCAGTATTAAGTTGTTTGTTAAACAGTTGATCTTTTAAATCCTGGCGCTTCTGGCTTTAGGTTCATGTTAGAGAAGATAGTCAACATCTGTAGGATTTTCTTGCTGACATGATTTCCTAAAACGCTGATGGGCGAATTCACAAAAGGATTGTGTGGCTTTTGCGGCTGCCAAACCTGCAAAATAAGACAAAAAGAAACCGTGTGATTCTCAAAGCACCCACAAAGGGTGAAATGCAGCCCTAACTACGCTGCCAAGCAAATAGCGTCTTGGAGATCCGTTGCTATTTTCACATATTTAAATTACATAAAATATACAAACATTTGGCGCCAAATCAGCCCCTTTCTATGCAAATGAGCCTCACTGCAAAGAAAAAAGTCCAATTTACAAACACCAGCCCTAACAGCCACATTCAGTTATAGTGAAAATTATTAGCGTCTTCAGAGACTTGGTGGTAACTGAAATGCCCAGACTTTCCAGTGATGATGGCAGCAGTGATTGTAGCCAGGCAAAGGCATCGGCATGCCAGGTGTGCTCATGAGCAGACATTTCGAAGGAGAATATCACTTTTTGATTGTAGCTTGGGGTCTAAAAAATTCAGTTTTCTCCTTCTCTCTGCCATTGTCCTGTCTATTGTGTTCTTAGCACAAAGCCACCATTCATTGCCTACTTTGCAACATGGAAAAATTGCAATCAGATGCAAAACCTTATGGGCATGTTTGCGGTGTGATATCATCACAATATCTTTTGTGAATTGGACCTTGAGACAGAGCAGTTAGTGGTTGCAAGTGATGCACAATTCATGATGCTATCAGCAGCCGCAATCCATTCTTTGTGAATTTGCCCATGAGTTAATGATATTTTCCTAATTCCAGTCTGTCAGGCTGTCTGATCACAGAGGAAGGCTGTGCTGCTCTGGCCTCAGCTCTGAGCTCCAACCCCTCCCATCTGAGAGAGCTGGACCTGAGCTACAAACATCCAGGAGAGTCAGGGGTGAAGCTGCTGTCTGCTGGACTGGAGGATCCACACTGGAGACTGGACACTCTCAGGTTTGGACAGACAAGAGCTCACACACTGCAGGTGTCTCTAATTTCTCTTATTTCACGTCCTTCCGCTCCGGTCCGTCATCATGAAGGACGTCTTATTTCTCTTAATTGTGTTCAGAGGAGTGAGTAGGCCTGAGTTAGGAAACATATGGATCCCCAGAAGTCTTATCAAATGGAAACACCCATTCATTAGAAACATCAAAAACTTGGGTGTAAAATCCTTCTCATTGTAGCCCTGCTAGCAGCACGGCTCTAGTGATGGCAATGTCGGTCGGCCAGTCCACCACTTTGGTCCAGACTGAAATATCTCAACAACTACTAAATGTCTTGAGATTAAATCTTGTTCAGACATGTATGGTCCCCAGAGGATTCATCCATAGTGACCCTCTGACTTTTCTTCTAGTGCCATCAGCAGGTTACAATTTCAATTTATCCAATACTTTGGTTTCAAGATACTGTCATTATAATCTTGATTATTATACATCAAGATTATAATGGTAATTATAATGTGTCAAGGTGTCTCTATTTCCTGTTGACTTCAAAATGTTATCTTAATTTTCACCTTGATATATAATCCTTTTTTATATGGAATTCTCAAGTCAAGTCAGTTTTATTTATCAAGCCCAAAATCACACATTTCTCTCAAAAAGCTGACAAACACTGACAAACTGAGGACCAGTGCTTCATGTTGAACAGCAGTTAGGACTCATGTTGGATAGAAAATCATTCTGACTGTGTTTCTTCCTCCAGGGTGGACCATGGTGGAGAGCAGAGGTTAAAACCTGGTGTGAGGAAGTGTAAGTGTGGATTCAATCTGACTAATGATGACAACACAGCACACAGTCAGCTTCTCTTTAAATACAATGTTGATAGTTGTGATATTTATTCATTCAAACATTTCTGACAAAAACGTGTCATCATTAAACTTTATAGAAATGAACAACATCAGCACACAAACAAAGAATAAACCCTTCAGATGTGTCTGATGATAAACTGCTGCTGTGTTGTGTCTTTTTCTCTCCATCAGATTCCTGTGAACTCACACTGGACACAAACACAATAAACAGAAACCTCAAACTGTCCGACAACAACAGGAAGGTGGCAGCAGTGATAGAGGAGCAGCCATATCCAGATCATCCAGAGAGATTTGAACACTTGGAACAGCTGCTGTGTAGAAATGTTCTGACTGGTTTCTGTTACTGGGAGGTCGAGTGGAGAGGAAGAGTTCATATAGCAGTGACTTACAGAGGAATCAGAAGGAGAGGGAGCAGTAATGACTGCTGGTTTGGATTTAATGATCAGTCCTGGAGTCTGTTCTGCTCTGATGGTGGTTACTCTGTCTGCCACAATAACAGAGTAACATCCTCCTCCTCCTCCTCCTCCTCTGTCTCTAACAGAGTAGCAGTGTATGTGGACTGTCCTGCTGGCTCTCTGTCCTTCTACAGAGTCTCCTCTGACACTCTGATCCACCTCCACACCTTCAACACCACATTCACTGAACCTCTTTATCCTGGGTTTGGGTTCTGGTCATCTGGTTCCTCAGTGTCTCTGTGTTCTCTGTAGGAGGGAGACAACTTCAGTCCTGTGGTTTAAATGTTGGTGGTGGACGAGGCTTCACTTTGGTTAACATTTGGCTCACTGATTGACCCAATGAACAAACAGAATACTATATATTATTATATACTATATAATTTATCCTAAGTTTTATTTTAAACATTAATAAAAAATGACACTAAGATACAATGTTCTGGATAATATCTGGTGATGATAATTAATTATTCTTCCATTATTTTCCCCTACAGGCTGCAATGCTGGACATTTTAGTCTCAATATATTCTTTGCCTGCTGAGTTTGGCCATATATAATACATATTATATCTATATTATATATATGTATTCTATATACATATATGATTTACAGGTGTCATTCTGCATGAGTACTTTTACTTTTAAAACTTAAGTGCAGGACTTTCACTTGTAATGTAGTATTTTTACACTGAGGTACTGTTACTTTTACTTATGTACAGGTTGTGAATACTTTCATTACTGTATTTAAGCACCATATTTACAGAGGATCAATAAAAAAATGATCAGATTAAAAAGAGTCAGAAAGCATCAACGTTCAACATCCAGATTTTATTTCTTTTAGTTCACAACAGATTAAATTCACCTTCAGGTGACAGATGTTAACAGATGTTAACAGATGTTAAATCAGCTGAGAGCACTGAGACGACGACACTGTAAAACATCAACATGCAGCTTCACCTGACAGACGACATGAAAACACACCGAGCTCTGATACTGAGATTATTCTGTCAAATATGTTGCTTTATATTCTGTATTTATATAAATCTGAATATCGGCTGATTTCTTCTTATTGTTGTTTTTTAACTGTTTTCTCAAAAGCAGAACTGAAATCTCTGTGATTATTTGTCTTTTAGCTGACAGGTTTTTCTGTTCTGTGACAGTCGTGATGAATTTCTTCTTCAGCTGTTTGAAACTTGCTGAACTTTATTGATTTTACTGACTAATTTAAGATTTAAATGGATTTCCTAAAAGGCCTTTACAGACTCTCAACCTGCGGGAGAAACATTTCATTTTATCATAATTTATTTTAAATCTTTGAGTCAACTTGGGCTGCAACTAACGATTATTTTCATTATCGATTTATCTTTATCGATTAATCGTTAGATCTGTTAAACATCAGAAAACGGCAAACTGCCCATCACAACGTCCCAGAACTCAAAGTGACGTCTTCAAATGTTTTGTTTTGTTCGACCAACAACTAAAACAACTAAAACAACTGAAACAGTTGCCGTTTCATTTCTTCCGAGCGACTAATTGATTAATCGACTAATCGTTGCAGCTCGAGTCAACCCAAACTTCAGAATAAAAGCCTCCAGTTCTCAGTATCAGCTCGGCTGATTTGTTCCTTTAAATAAACAACTTTCTGTCTCTAAACACAAACACTGTAAACTGATACGAGTTCAGCTACGAGTTAATACTGACAGTAGAACCAACACACTCGAGTCATTTTCAGGTTTTTCTTTTATTAGTTTCCTTTTTAAAAGTCAAGTTAAATTGTTCTCGTGCAGCGTCTGTCTCGTCACAGCAGCTTCACACCTCATTGTTTCATTTCTTTTGATTTACTCACTTTGTGAAAATGATTTTACAAAAGCAGCTGCAGAAATGAGACCAAACACAAACAAGAGGGAAGAAAAACGAATCAAATCTCTGTTTTTCAAAGCCGATAAATACATTGATTTTTTTTTTATAAACTCTCATGTGTTACAGCTGTTTGTCCCTTTTCCTCTTCTGTCCTCTCCAGCTCTGCCCAGGTGTGCTGCATCCTGATTGGTCAATGAGGTGCACCTGGTCGGGGAATTAAGTGTTTAAAGGCTCCTTGCCAGCAGGACAGAGGCATTTGACGTGGAGGACTGAGGGTCTTTCTGCCTCCCAGTCTGGGACTTTGTGTGGCTGTTGTGTTTTATGTTAGACTTGATTCAGTGCCTTGGTTGTTTGTATGTCTTTATGTTAATGAATCCCATGGCTTTGGTTGTCTTACAGGTGTTTCTCTGTGGTTTTTTGGGTCTAGTTGAAATCACTAGTAGTATTTTATAATTGTAGTAGTATTCTGTAAATATCTGCTTTGCCCTCGGTGCACCTTACATTTAGAGTTGCGTCGGGTTCTTGGACCCCGTCATACCTGCGTCTTAAATCTCATGTTTGTTCCAGCTGTGAGAGCAATATTTTGTAAACATCTGCAGGGGACGAATAATAATGTGATAAACAAGTGTTGATTCCTGGAGGCGACGAATCACATCACAACAGCAACATGCAGCAGCTTCTAGTTAGAATAAAGTTTCTACAGAACTAAGTTCTTCTACTGACTACAGCTGAGAGCATGCATCAAATACAACCACTGATTACTGACCGATAATCACACTACGGGCTAAAACTACGAGTCCACCAGCAGCCGCGCTTCACTTCTTACAACCTTTCAAATGTCACAGTCGCATTCTCCACAGCGACACTGTGCTTTTAGTGTCCAAATATTCAAATTTTAGCCAAACGGAAGCTGATTCTGACTTTTTCTCGACTCGTCAAACGATTTGTTAAAATGTTTTCTCATCAGAAGCTTGAAGGCAGAGCAGCTTTCACACGAGTCGTGTAAATATAAAAGTCTACCTGCAAGCTCCTCATTGGTTCAGAAGGTGTAAAGGCGGCTCCTGGTGGACCCTCAGTGCTCTCGTAATCTTCACAGGTCACCGTAAGGTCACAGGATGCTCTCCCGCTCCTCGCAGAAGGTGACGGTGTCGGAGGACACGGTGCAGATCTCCGGTGGGTCTCCAGGTTTCAGCCCCCTCTTCAGGTGAACCACTCGGACGTTCTCGTTGTTTGGCCCCGGCCTGGTGGTGGTGGTGGTGCCGGAGGTGCCGGAGCTCGGGGAGATGATGACATCACTGGAGGAGGAGGAGGTGGATCCCTCTGCAGGCTGGCAGGGGCGGATGCCCTGCTGAGCGTTGGTGTTGTTGTTGAGCGTCACGTTGCTCGGCGTGTGGTTCAGGTTGTAGCTCTTGGATGAGGGCCAGCTCTCCTCAGGGCTGCTGGCCAGCAGGCTGCACTGGTCCTCGGAGCAGATGGACATGCGGGCAACGGCTGGGTCCTGGAGGCCGCTGAGGCTGCTGGGAAGGCCTCGCTTCCTGGCCAGGTTCTCCTCGTCCAGCTCGATCAGGTTGGCCCTCTCCAGCTGCGACAGGTCGGCCTCCTCGTCCTGCAGCGAGTGGTTGGGCGAGCTCTCATTGGAGCGCACGCCTGAATCCGACGAGTCCTTCTTGTCCAACATGGCGTCCGACAGGTAGTCCTTCCCTTTCAGTGCCAGCGAGCCTCCAGGAAGTTTGGGGTCGACCACCTTCTTGCCATCTTTCAGCAGGGGAGCGTTATCGGACTCCTCGGACTCCTCGTCATCACTGGTCAGCTTCTGGTAGCGCAGCCCGCCACCGGCCTTCAGCTTCAGGTCGGTGGCGCCCTGGAACAGCCCGGCTCTTTCAGCCGAGGTCTTGCGGGTCAGCAGGGACTTGGAGGACCCGTGGTCGCCCTTCTCATCCTCCTCTGTGATGGGGTCCAGTGCATCACCGTTGGAGGCGAAGTCGGTGTTGTCTGCCGCCGGTTTGGCGCTGCTCCTCTTGGTGAAGGATTTGCGTCCGTCCTGCTCGGCGCCGTCTTTGCTCTTGTCCTCTGATGATGATGTCATGAACTGTCCCGGCTGTGGTTGGACGGGCCTCTCTCCACCGCCGCCGCCGCCCATCTCCACCTGAGCCATCTGGGCGATGTACTCCTGGTAGGCGTTGCGGTACTCGGCCTGCTGCATGTCCGTCAGCTTGGAGATGTCATTCGAGGACTCCTGGGAGTTCAGGCTGGTCATGCTGGCAGTTCGGTGAGCGCCACCCTGAGGACAGACAGAGCACAGAAGAAGAGTTTGTTTACTGTTTGACTGAAGGAACTTGAAAGTATCATCTTCAGGTTATTAAATGTGACAAAACTATAAAAACTACAAGCATGTATTTGGAAGAAAATATGAATAAAACGTGTTAGAGATTCAAAAAGAAACCAAACAGCTTCATTTTTACTGGAGACGTTTCATGTGGAGGTTCAGGTAACCGTCAAATATAGAAATCCTAAAATTAAATATCTGTTTCCTAATTTACAAAAACATCCACACATCCCACTACAGCCACTGTAAAGGTCAAAGGTCATTCTTCCTGTGAGTGTTTTGGTGATTTACCATCCACTGCATGTTTCCGTGTCTTGCTGGTTCGTCCAGTCCCACAGTGCTCAGCTCCTCGAAGCTCAGGTTGAAGCTGTACATCGGCGAAGTGTCCGTGTTGGTGGCGCCGGCGTGGGGCGGAGCCACCGCTCGCCTTCCTGCCTCGGTGAGACCACCCACAACGCTGCCTTGCTCACTGGCAGCGTCCTCGTGCAGCAGCTGACTCTCTATGTGACGCATGTCCAGAACCTGCAGCCACGTGGGGAAGACAGGTGAAGTTTAGCCCTGAAACTGTTAGAAGTCAACATCTGGTAATAAATAAACTCTGGAACTCATTTTCTGTTCTAACAAATTACAGAAAACACAGATCTTTTCCGTTATTGGCTCTTTTTATAGAAGCACTAACAGCAACTTCGCATTAGACAAAGACGCACCATCACAGAATGAATGTTACACCAACAATCACAATACCTCTGTATCCAGAAAATACAGAAAATTAATTTGCAACTATTCTGATACTTTAATAATTATTAAAAAGTATTTTTTAAGGTTTTTGTTTTACTGGTTCCAGCTTCTAAAACATGAACATTTGCTGCTCTTCTTCTCCTGTTAAGACATTAAACTGAACATATTTGTGTTTTGGGCTGCTGGTTGGACAAAACAAGACATTTGAATATGTTGCTCGGGCTTTGGGAAATTGTTATGGGATTTCTTTTAAACTATTTTATGAACCAAACGATTAATATAGAAAATAATTGAAAGATTAATTGATGAAAACAAACTATTTCTAGTTGCAGCCCTACTGCACATTAAGAGCTTATCAATTCATGGGATCCTTCAGCGCATTAGCTGGTTAACATGCTAACATGCTACATATTGACCATAGCTCTGAAGAGCTGCCAGTCTCCAAAGTTCATGCTCATCTCCTTCTTCAGCTCGTCGATGTTGCACTGAGACAAAACTCTGCCGTTAACGTTTGCCTGAAAACGAGACAGAGAAAATTAATTTGACACGTAAAAACATTTAGTCTCATTAACAAACGATAACCAAACAGGTGAGAGAGCAGATTCTGTCGCTGTGTGACGTCGTGACACCGACCTTCCTGATGGTGGCGCTGTACTGCGCCATCATGCTCTGGTCGATGCCTTCGATCTGCCGCACGCGCTCACAGACGGCCTCCGTCGTCATGGAGCTGAGGAGGATGGCCGGAGCGCCCGACAGCACGGAGGCCGAACCCTGAACACAAACACACACAGGTCTGATTCCCGATTAAAACTTTAAAATGTAGTTTCCAGCTTGTATAAAAACTCAGCTACAACAAACAGGAAAGTTCTACTGGACCATCAGCACCGATCCAGAGTTTCTATAAAGACTTCAGTGATGTAAAGAGAGTCGAACAACACGTCACACTGAGTGTCACAAACTGACAGCACTAAACTAAACTGAATGCTTGGTCAGATTCTGACGCTTCTTTGTTTATTGTTCGATCAATATTTCCTGATCAAATCTGGAACAATATTTTATTTAGTTCTTTATTTAACACTGATGCACTGAGACATAATTAGTTAAAAAGGGTTAAAAGAAAGGGAAAAGAAGGAAGGAAAAAGGGTTAAAACCTGTTTATATTCCCCAGAGGAAGGTATTGATTTGGTATTGGTACAGAAACTCAGGTATAATATATAATAATAATAACTGATACCCAGGACAAAGCAACAGTCAGTATTAGTCGCCATCTTGGGACTGTTATTAAATTTACAACTTTTTTTACAGTGCATGGGAGGGGACTGTGTGGGGCAGGTGTGTGCGTGTGGGGGGGGGGGGCAGCTTGGTGGGTCAGCAGTAGGGTTTTTGGGAAGGGGTCAAAGGTCAAACCAAAACGTTTCAAAACCAAGGAGCCGACAGGTGTTCACTCTGAGCAGATCAAACATGTCCAACTACTCTAGTGAAGCTACAGGCTAGTCCAGGCAAGGTGCATGCTGGGAGATGTAGTAGGAGGCAGAGCACTTCAGAGGGAGTTAGTCTGAATGTGGGAGCTGAAGGGAGCAAGAACAGAGAGGGAAGGAAGCAAGGAAGGAAGGAAGAGTTCAATACCTGCTTCCTTTTCAAAGATGAAACCTTATACTGCAGACAGACAGACAGACAGACAGACAGACAGACAGACAGGTGAGGAATGAAGCACAGCTGGAGAGAAAACATCTGGAGAACACAGACGACCCACAGGACAGAGAGTGGAAATGACTGCTGACAATATTTTCTGCCTGTTTTCAGTTTCAGGGCATCAGAAGAAGAAGAAACCAAAATTCAACGTTTAAACATTAAAACAAGTTTCAGAGTTCCCAAAGCTGCAGAGCCCCACAAACCACAGAAGAAGAGACGAGTGGAGGAGCCTCCGTCAACAGCAGAAGAAGAAAGAGTAAGAAAACCAGGAACTAAAAGCTTTTTTTAAATATACGTCTCAGAGTAACTAAAGTGGTGTTGAGGACCAATCTATGGAAGCCCATTTGTGCCAAGAAAATAATAAAAACTAGATTAAATGCAACAAAGGACAAAAACGTATGAACTCAAAATGATGAGACACAAAGTCAAAAATTGTTTTTGTAGCTCATAATTTTGACTTTAACCCCTAACCCTTTAATAATTATGACTTAAAATGCCAAAATTCTGATTTATTATTTTCTGATTTTGATTACAGCTGAGACAGTCGATTAATTGATTAGTTGATCAACAAAAAATCAATCTGCAACAATTTTGAAAATGGATCAGTCATTTTAATACATTTTGATGGTAAAAATGCTGGTTGCAGCTTCTTAAATGTGAATATTTTGTTTTTCTTCGTTCGTGATAATAAACTGAATATTTTTGGGTTTGGACAAAACAAGACATTTGAAGACATCAGCTTGGACTCTGAGAAACTTTATAGACAAAGCATCAATTAATTGGTTAATTATGAAAACAACAGGAAGATTATTCAATAATGAAAATAATCAGTAGTTAATTTTGGCTGGAAATCTCATAATTTTCTCTTTTACTAGTAAGTATGTTTTTATTTTCATCTGTTTTTTCCTTTTCCTGGTGTAAATGGGCTTCCATACAAACCTGACTAATTAGGAAATAAATCCAACAATGAAGTGAAATAATAACTTATTGGTCAAATAAACTGAGAAAACAACTGTGGAATAAATAACTAAATTTAAGGACAAGCTAATCTGTATTTTAGCAGGAGTTATTTCTTCATTTTATCAGTAGATTTTATTCTGTATTGTTTTAAAATAGACAACGTCTAAATTTGCATATTCACCATATTCACTGAGAGGAAAACATCTGATTAAATTTAAATTATGAGACAGCAAAAGGTAAAATAAATCATGTGGAATTAATTTACCACATGTTTATATTTACTTTATTATTATGTATTCATTTATTTTATTAAAACACGACTTTCTATTTGATCATTCTGTTTATTCATTCATTAATTTCTGTATTTCTAAATAGGTCAGATTTGGTCCTCCGTACTCTCTCTTTCTTTTATCCACTTGCTGAAACAGAAAATCAGATGAGAAACAATAAAAACATCACATGAACATGATGAGACTGAACTCAAACACAGAAGACCCTCCATGACTTGATGTTTAACACATTCAGGTTCCAGGTGTTTGTACTTACAGGTGCAGCTGTGATGTCCCGACTGAAGGAGGTTTTAGGTAGTGGGCGTAGATGAAGGTGTGATGGGTAGGAGGCCACAAGTGAGCGTGGCAGCTGGTAAAGGTGGTGGGGGAAATATGGCTTGGGGGGGCAGAAGATCAAGAAAATCAAAATAATGTTCATGGAGATGATTCGAACATGAAACAACAAGAAGGAGCAACTTAAAACATCCAACAGTGACTCAGTGCTGTCACACTGCAGGAAGTCAGCACTCTGACATCACACACACACACCTGTCCTGGTTCTTTTGTTTAAACAAATTTTCACCAGTTTAGCAAAGGTGGGTCCAAAGTGCAGCTGCAGAGTCTGACTGGTTTCATGCTGACAGCAGAGATTCACTGTGGAACACAGTTCATCTGGCAGCACAGACGGAAATTAAATCAAACTCAAGCATAAAATGACAGGAAACACAAACGATAACAGGTGAAACTGAACCAGGTGAGCAGAAGGCTGTGTGACGGCAGTGACGACATCACAGCTCCACCAACCAGGTGAGTCGGCGGCGAGTCAGGGACGAGGCTTTGGACTCGCTGCAAACTCAGCCTTCAACAAAGCCTGAAAGCTGGACCTCAGAACTCTCGCACCTGTCACGTGTCACTGTGAATGACATCACCAGGTGTGGTGGGCGGAGCCTGCACTCACCCTGTTGTAGAAGGGGTGCTGTGGTCCGGCCATGCCGCTGTAGTAGCTGCTGTGAGGCTGCTGGGAGACGCCGCCCCCTGCTGGCTGGCTGAAGGGTCCGCTGAAGGAGGCGGAGGGCGAGCACGCCGACGACACCTGACTGTAGACCGAGGTGGGGCGGGGCTGGGCCTCCTGCAGGGGGAGGGGCGGGTACGTAACCCCGCCCATATTCATCTGCTCCCGGGCAGCACGAACATCTGGATCAGACAGAGAGAAAACATCTGGATCAGACAGAGAGAAAACATCTGGATCAGAGAGAGAGAGAGCGACAGCACTGTTACCTGTTTCAGTCGCAGTATTTGTATCAGTGGCAGTATTAGTATTAGCATCACTACCAGTATCAGTATTAGTATTAATCACAGGATCAGTATCAGTGGCTACCTGCTATGATCTCCCTCAGTTTGGGGTCCAGGTTGACGGTGCAGGGCAGGAACGTCCGGATGTCTCTGGCCGTCAGGACGGGCGTTCGAGACGACAGGAAGACCTCGAAGCTGCGGACGTCTCCGTCGATCTCCAGCAGAGGCTCCACGTCTTTGGTGGTGGGGATGTTCTTCGACACCCTGAGGGAGGTCAGATCACTGAGTCAGATCTGGAATCAGTCAGAAGACTCTTCGGTGGAGATGAGATAAATAAAATGACCTCTGACCTCTCGTAGATGGTCTTGAGTGTGGCCTGGTCCGGGACACCGTCGGTCTCCTCCAGGTACAGGATGAGCCAGGACGTCCTGTAGGGCCACTGCTCCGTCAGGTTGATCCACGATGCCAGACGGTCCCAGTTAAAGCTGATCTGATTGGCTCTGAGCAGACGACCTGCACGTATAAACAGGAAGAGGATGTTTCTACTCTGTCAGCTGTACTGGCAGCAGAAGTCAACAGAAACAGTCCTTTAAACAGGAGTTCTGTTCATCATCCACACTGTTAGAGGACTTCAGTCTCTACAAGAACTTCATCTTATTTTCTCACCATGAAATTACTGTGTATTTGTGCTATTTTCTACCTGACAGATAAGATAGTGAACATTCTTCACATGGACTGAACATGATGAATATGTGCCGCTCTGCTCTGCTCTGACTCTGTGCTCGATGCCTCAGGTCTTAAACCAGACCATGTAATCCTGGTTCTGTTCGTCAGACCCATTCGAGGCTGATCTGGAACTGATCTGGGATCGGTTTAGCGTGAGGTGTCGAGGTGGCTCAGTCCTGATGGGTTTAATAACATCAGTATCAGCGCTGGTATTGATCCAGCGATCAGTGATCAGTGACCTGTGACGGAGACGATGTTGAGCAGCCTCCTCATGGTCTGTGGGCTGATGTCACTGAACCAGTCCTCCGTCACCATCAGCTTCGTCAGGTCGAACGACATCTGACGAGTCACCGAGCGCTGCACCTGACGCCGCCGGTACGTGTCCTGAACACAGAGGTCACATGATCACATGATCACACTGTCATCAGTCAACAATCGATCGATCGACTAAAACAAGCTGCTGCCTCCTGGTTCTCAAATATACAAAAATACTACATAACGTGTACGACTGTAGTTACAGTATATACTGTAACACACACACACACACACACTCACCCTGCGGTTGAGCGTCGTCTTGCTGCCGAACTTGGTTAATTCTCCCAAACTGTGCTGAGACAGTTTCCTGTCCAACTCCTCATGCCAACCTGCTGACAGACAGACAGAGACAGACAGACACAAAGACAGGCAGAGAGACAGACAGACAGACACAAAGACAGACAGACAGACAGACAGAGAGACAGACACAGAGACAGACACAAAGACAGGCAGAGAGACAGACAGACAGACAGACAGACACACAGACAGACAGACAGACAGACACAAAGACAGACAGAGAGACAGAGAGACAGACAGAGACAGACACAGAGACAGACACAAAGACAGGCAGAGAGACAGACAGACAGACACACAGACAGACAGACAGACAGACACAAAGACAGACAGACAGACAGAGAGACAGACACAGAGACAGACACAAAGACAGGCAGAGAGACAGACACACAGAGAGACAGAGAGACAGACAGATGAATACAGCGCCAGTAGAGATGACAAAGTGTATTTACAGTTGTATCATCACGTCTGTCGTCATGGTTACCTTCAGCGTTGGCGGCGTCTCCGTTAGCCGGCGCAGCGGCGCACATCTTCCTGGCGCTGGAGAGTCCTCTGCTGTTGAGGAAGACGGGCAGGTGGACGATGTTCCTCATGTAGTCGTGTCCGTTGATGTTGGAGTCTCTGAGGACGCTGTTCAGGTTCTGGTTGATGGCTTTGATGATGATGTGGGGGTCGCTGGCAAAGATGGAGATGAAGGGGCCTTTGGAGAACAGCACCCGCACCTGCAGGACGAGCAGCGAGTGAGCAGACGATCCTGCACTCTGAGCAGTGCAGGTGGGGACTGACTGACACGTTTGTCCCTCTGGGCTTACCGTAGCTGCATGCACTCGCTGCTGAGACCGCTCAGTGCTACAACCGCCACTCGACTGCTGCCGAGACCAGCTCTCATACAGACTCAGTGCTTGTTAGTCTGCTAGGCTCCTGTTTTAATTTAATACAGCACTTCCTGCACAAATGTTTCACAATAAAAGTCCTCCAGCAGTCAAAAGACATAATCCCTCCCTTTTCTGGTTGGTAGGCTTTTAATTTGAAAAATCAGCAAGAAGTGTTTAGTCTCTCTGTGTTAACATTAGTGAGAGTTTTTCTGTTCCTGTATTTGATCACTGAGATATAAAGTTGTATCGATGCGTCCGTGTTCATCTGTTTAATATTCTAATTTAATATCAAGAATAAAATGTGTTTGTCCTGATGAATTATTATTAAATGTTGATCATATTCATGTAGAAATCAGAAGTATGAATGCTGAGTCGTGTCCTCACCGTGTCGAGCATCTGCAGCACCTTGTCCTGCTCGCAGGAGTCCAGGCCGTCGATGACGACCGCCAGCCTCGTCTGATGCTGCGTGAAGCCGTCGATGGTCTTCGCCATCCTCGCCATCAGCTCCACCTCGTGCTTCAGCACCTGCAGGACCAAACAGCTTTTACTCTGAAGCAGCAGCAGGAAGTAAGTGAACGCAGCTCTGATACAGTACAGGCGGGCTGATCCCTGAGTATCAATACTAGAATAAATAGATCGTCTCACATCACGTTTTGGGAACATGAACAGATTTAACAGAGAAATGCAGCTGCTGATGATCAGTGACCTTCACTGATCACCACACACAGCTCTGTGTGATCCACAGTGGTGCCTTCAGGAACACTTCAACACCACGCACCAACCGTACGTCAACATCTCCTCTGAGTCCTGCAGTATTTCCAGTTTATTCAACAGTATTCACTTTACTGAGTACTTTCACTCTTCAGTATTTCTTTGATTGCAGGAGAACAAGCTGTGTGACGTTTCAGCAACATCCTCGTGTGCAGGTGGCAGCAGAAACACATCAGGCTTATTTTTCTGCTAATGCCCCCAGACTTTTACTGCAGTATTAACAGTAGCGGTAAGTACTTGTAGCAGTAAAGCTGCACTCACAGAGAGGAGAGGCTGCATGTCCGACCACAAATTACACCAAAACCGTCTTTCCTGATTCACTAATCTCACTCACTGCTTTCTTCAAGTACCGATACAATTCAGAACCAGGTTTTGGGGGCATCCCACGGTACTCTGTCACTCACATATGCAGTGAAATGCTGGCAGTGTGGAAACGTGTCCACGACTCTAAAGCGTCTGTGGAAACAGCTTCACAGGTCCACGTGGGTCCTGGTACTCGAGAACCAACCCAGGACACACGCCGGGCCGGGTCCACACTATATCCAGTCTAATCTGGTCCGGTAGCGTCCTGGATTATTGCTGTGGATCTGTGTCAGTATGTCTAATATTACTGTTTGTTTCCTCCATGACTGCAGAGCTTCAAAGGGACTCAAACCCCCCCCCCCCCCCCCTCACCTTCATGAAGCCCTCGCTCTTCAGCTTGTGCATCCTGTTGGCGGCGCTGTGCAGCCTCTTCCTCTGAGAGTTCAGCACCGAGTCGGTCACCTGCCACCACGTCCTGCAGTTCAGCAGCAGAGCCAGACCCACCACGCTGCCGATGGCGATCAGCACGGCGTTCACCGTCCGGTTCTCCCCATCCACCTTGAACACGGCCAGCAGTGCCATGCCGGTCAGCAGGCACGCCAGCACCAAGACGAAGATGATGAAGGACGGGACGCAGCACGTCTTCTTCCACTTCCTCTTACCTGAGACAACAAACAGAGAAGAAGAAGAGCTCACTTACTGTGTGTGTGTGTGTGTGTGTGTGTGTGTGTGTGTGTGTGTGTGTGTGCGCGCGCGTGTTACCTTGCGTCTCCTCGGTTTTAAACACTCTGAACAGGCGTGTGGCGAGGAAGCCAAACTCCCTCTCGCAGGCGTCGGACAGCGTGGCGATCATCTCGGCCATCGACGTTTCTCCACCGACACTTGACAGGCGGTTGTAGTCCGTGAACAGGAACCTGCAGGAAGACGCAATGACATCAGCATGACATCACGTCCACTGATGATGTCGTCAGTACAAATACATCAGTGAAATCATCAACGAAATAAACGCTTCCTGTTGTCTGTTTGTTAGATTTGGGGACATTTTGTCCTGATGGCGTCTCTGGAGGAAACGTCAGGTCACCAACATCCAACATCATGAAGGCAGCTGGAAACTGAGCTGAAGAAGTGGAGGATGTTGTGGGTCTCTAATGGACTGAAGGACCGGAGGTGATCCAAACCTCTTCCCCCAATTTCATCAGGAAAACCTCAATCTGAGTGATTTCCACCCTGAATTCGTCTTCTCAGGTCTGCGGTGTTACCTGACAGGCAGCGCTCTGGTGCTCTGCTCCGGCAGCTCCGGCGGGTTCACAAACATCAGCCTCAGCAGCAGCTCCAGATACCCGATGTGACGGGCCAGACGGGTGCTGAGCAGCCACGCCCAGTTCCAGCTCTCCCCCTCCCGACGCCCGCCGAAGTACACCACCACTGAGGGGGGACAGGGACACTTTACTCAAACACCACAGGAACAGGAAGCAGCCTCCCGTCCTCTCGTCGTATCGTTTCTTACCAAAGAAGAGGTAGAGCAGAGCCAGCAGGCTGAGGGACACGGCCATGGCGAGTTTGGGGTCGACAGTGAAGCCGAGGACGACGGCGACGGAGCCACAGAGCAGCAGAGACAGAAAGACGACGAGCCAGGAGAACTGAAACAACGGCTCGATCTGCTGCCCGGCAAACGTCTTCATCTCATCTGAGGAGGAGGAGGAACGTTAACATGTATTTATGTGTGTGTGTGTGTGTGTGTGTGTGTGTGTGTGTGTGTGTGTGTGCACTCACCCTCCAGCTTCTTGAGCAGGAAGGACTTGCCGCTGCCCCACTGGGCGTACAGACCCACACAGATGGGAGGCTGCATGGTGGGTTCACTCAGGATGTCAGCCAGTGCAGAGCTGTACAGGTCATAACCCAGCATGTCTCCATCTGACTCTGTGGGGGACAGGTGACCTGCAGACACACAGGTGAGTGTTATTACACTGACAGCAGCTGGAAACTCAAACTGCTGATCATCGTCACAGACTGAACGTACGAGCTCCAAAGATCTGAGTGAGGATGCTCTTCTGGTGGCTGCAGTCGATGTTGTACGGAGTCTCTCCGGCCTTGTTGGGTCGGTACAGCAGACGGCCATCTTTGGGGTTTCTGAGGAGGAGCTCGGCCAGGCGGCGACTCCGCCCACGGATGGCGATGTGGAGGGGTGTGTCTCCTTTCTGGAAAAACAGGAAGTCGTGGTTAGTATTAACGAGTAACCATTAAAGAATCAGAAATCGTCAGCTGCTGTTGTTGCATCTGATCTCGATTAGATTCAGTTCAGTTTGATTACCTTCACTCGTATGACAGATTGTGATTCAGTCAACAATAATGAAACCAAGCGTCTCTCTCACTGATTATTATTGATTGATTGCTCTCACCTTGTCGACAGCCGACACTTTGGCTCCTTTATCCAGCAGCAGCTCCACAATCTCGATGTTCCTCATCTTGGTGGCTTTGATCAGAGGAGTTTCTCCGTCCTGAGACAGGGAGCATCAAACACAACGTCACCACGTCTGCCTCCAAGCACCTGTACAGGTGTAACATCTGTACCACAGCAGCTCAGAACACGCTGCTACACACAGATTTATAAATGGATATAAAGAATGTGAAGCTCCTCTATCAGACAGATGCATCACTGCAGATGATGACAGTTAATAACCTGCAGGTGTGAGGTCAGGTGTGTCTCACCTTGGTGCAGGTCTCAGTGTCGGGGTTACACTGCAGGATGTCTCTCACCATGGTGGCGTTTCCTTTCTCCACGGCCCAGTACAGAGCGGTTTTATTCTCCTGGAAACAAAGCAGAGTGAGACGTCACCAGTGACAGTTTATTACTGACAGGTGATTACTGACAGGTGATTACTGACAGGTGATTACTGACGGTTTATTACTGACAGGTGATTACTGACAGGTGATTACTGACGGTTTATTACTGACAGGTGATTACTGACAGGTGATTACTGATGGTTTATTACTGACAGGTGATTACTGACAGGTGTCTTCGTGGTCTCAGTCTGTCCTCACCTGTCCTCTGATGTCGATGTCGGCGTATTTATGCAGCAGAGCTCTGACGATCTCCACATGACCCCCCCTCACTGCTCCGATCAGCACTGTGTCGCCACTCTGTAACACACACACACACACGCACAGAGGACAATCTTTACTGTGTTCACTTTAATAAGGTGCTTCTGTGAGCAGCAGTGCCCAACGTGTCACATGGTCTCACCCGGTCTGGGATGTTGACGTACGTCCCGGCGTCCAGCAGGTCCTGGACGATCTCGGTGTAGCCCTCCTTGGCGGCAATCATCAGCGCCGTGTTCCCGTCTTTGTCGGTCATGTTGACGTTGGGGTTCCTCTTCAGCAGCTCCTTCACTACCTCGGTGTAGCCGCCCTTCACCGCCACGATCAGAGCCGTCATGGAGTTCTGCACAGAGATTTCACACACTCAGAATATAACCAAGCATCATGTTATAAATGAGTCTGGATGCCATCTATAGACGTTCTATAAGCACAGTGGGACACTGACTTTACATACAGCATAGAATATGTCAGTGATGACATCATTATGTCCTCACAGCTGATTGGTCAGGAGGAGGTCCCTCATGTGTCTTTGTGAGATTAAAAGTCAGTTGGATAGACCTTAATGATCAGCACAAAATAAAAGTCTTTTTGTATTTATTTGGATCTATTGGCTTTGAACAGATGGATAATACTGCAGTATAGTACTACACAGTACTGATACTGCAGTAGTGATGGTGGTGACAGCTATGTGTTGAAGGTTGGGGTCGTACCGCCCCCTCCTGGTCGACGTCGGCTCCGTTCTCCAGCAGGTGCATCACACAGTCAAAGTGTCCTTTCCTGGAGGCCCAGATCAGAGGGGTGGTCCCATACTGCCACACACACACACACACACACACACACACACACGTAGTTATTTACAACATGTACTTCTACACATGTAGTAAAGGTAAATTCACTCCCCAACACTTTAACTTGAACATTCAGTTCAACTTTTATTTTGAAATGTCCCGTGTGCACCTGAGGTGAAGCATGTTTGACAGTTAGTTATCAGAGTCAGTCAGCAGTCTGGTGAGACCTGCTACTGATCCATCACAGAGCCGAGGGGCAGCTTCAGTCCACTGATTCATTACATGGTTCGTTGTAATGTAAAGTAGAAGAATGTGTAGTAAATGGTTTAGAACATGTACAATACTGTTCTGGCCCTTTAAGAACCCATATCGGCTTCAACTGACACCCAGCGGAACAGAGCTTCATGTGAACTGGATGTACAGATAGTGGTCACATTTTTAACTATGGTTTTATGGTGACCCTCTGTTGTTGTTGAGTTGTCATGTCGTGTTCTTCACCTTGTCAGAACAGTTGACTTTAGCTCCGTTCTGCAGCAGCACTTTGACGATGTCGGCGTGTCCTCGACCTGCAGCCCAGATAATCGGATACACACTGTACTGCTGCAAGACAGACAGACAGAGGGAGACAGACAGGGGGTGTCAGGACAGAATAATAGAAACAGCTCTCAGATCAGCAGTGTGTGTGTGTGTGTTACCTGTCCTGTAGTGTTGGGGTTGGCTCCGTTCTCCAGCAGCAGCTCGGTGACCTCCACACGACCTTTGTAAGCCGCCCACATCAGAGCCGTCCAGCCTCCCTGACACACACACACACACAGACACATAATCACATTACCATATTGATCTAAATCACAGAGGAGCTGAGCAAAGAGCAGAGACCCCAAAATATAGAGGTCGACAGGAGAAGATGAAAACTGTCTCACACTACAGAGTTCAAAGATCCTCTAAACACACAGAAACCAACATTAACTGACGTCACATCCGTGTGTTACAGCTTTGAAGTGCAGCGAATATATTCAGATAAATAATATCTATCGTCACAGTAGGTAAGACCAGAAACTGTTTCTCTTTGATCTGAACTACTGAACACGTTAAATAAGTATGAACTCATTATTCATATCTTCAGTTAACAGGAGCTCCACTGTGAGGACACAGAATCTGCACAGGTGGGTTTAACTCCATGTCCCATGAGCCTTAGCGCCCGCTGTGGTGGCCTCACCATGTCTCTGTGCTCGATGTAGGCGCTGTTCTCCAGCAGCTCCTTCACCACCTCCACGTGACCTTCTTTAGCTGCACAGATCAGAGCCGACCAGCAGTCCTGACAACACACACACACACACACAGAGACGCTGTTACCACGGAAACGAGCCATCACCAAGAGGCCCGATGATTAGCTCTGTCTGTCTCCTAGCAACCACAGCATCCCAGTGAAGAGGTACTTTTATTATTACAAGCTGAGCAGCTGGATGACTGTGTGTGTGTGTGTGTGTGTGTGTGTTAAACCTGAGCCGCTCAGTGTGTCGCTGCGTTTCATTCGCTCACCACATCGTCCAGGTTGACGTTGGCTCCTCTCCTGATGAGCTCCTGGACGATCTCCATGCTGCCCTGCTCAGCCGCCAGCATGAGAGGAGTCTGACCGTTCTGTCAACAATCAATCAACCAATCAATCAATCAATCAACGGGACAACAGAAGGAAAACTAAATCAAAGAATAAAAACAAAATTGATATAAAAAATGACTTAAAAAACTTAATTAATGTAAAAATAGAAATATATGAATATAAATTCTATTAAATGTGATGTAGAAATAAAAATAGTATATAAATACAGAGAATGGGCTTTAAGAATGGAGTTTATTAAAAATCACTAAAACTCAGGTGGACTTTTGAACTGAGGACCAGATCTGAACTGAACACGCAGCTCTGGTTGTTAGAGGGTTATTAGAGATGAACGGTGACGTACGTCGCTGCGTCCGTCCACCTCCTTGAAGCGGTCCAGGTGAGCTTTGAGAGCAGCCAGGTTCTCCTCCTCCACGTAGCTGAACAGGTTCTGGATGGCCAGAGTGGTCATCTTGATGGACGTGGTGGTGTCCATGTCTGCTGTCTGTCACTGCGCCTCCTGCTGACAGGACACAGCAGGACAACACGCTTTAATACTTTAACATTCAGACATTTCAAATACCGACTGACCTTTCCTCTGGCGCCACCCTCAGGACAAACTCCACACGTTCCTCTCCACGTTACACTGTCAGCCATGTTCTTATTAAGATGGCAGTGAGGTAGTGACGGCCTTTAAGTCCTGCTTCAGAGATCCAGACAGTCTGACTGACGTCTGGTCTTCCTTTAGAGTCAGAGACCTCGGATCAGCCTGCAGACGTTTCTCTGGGCTCTGCTGGACCGCTGATATCACTTCAGTACGCTGGAGATGATGGAGGTGGTGACACGAGCTTTCAGGCTGTCACCACGGAAACACCACCAGCCAATCAGAACTCAGCTTCATCATCTTCATCATCATCAGCTCCCCTCCAGAGATCAATAACGTCTCATCTGCAGCTGTGCAGAGGATAACTCTTCATCTCACCCCCCACTAATCCAGTCTGCTTCACTAACTGAACTGTCAGTCATCGTGATTATTATTACATTTCTCTGCTACAGCTGGATTATTAACCTGCAGCACAACAATGTAATAACTCTTTAATAATTAAAACACTTGAGTGATGTTTAATATTATCAGAAAATTTTAGATTATAGCTGTCATTTTTATTCATTATAGAGAAATGTTAGATTTTACAGACATGACAGAACATGTGTACTTTTTACTAATATGTATGTTTTTATACTTATTTATTGTATATTAGTCCTTTCACTGTATATCATCTTTTATTATAATGTGTCCTTGTGTTGTTTATAGTCAGTAGTTTGTGGAGAGAATGATGATGAATACCTGCTTCTCCTGTTTCTAAATGATGGTGCAGTGATGGGGTTATAATCAGCTTCAACAGCAAAGAATGTTTGACAGTTTAGACTAGACATAAAGCAATATAGTAGGAATATTCCAGTTATTTTTAAGATTACTGAAACGTGAATGTACGGATGTATTTTCAATAATATTAAAATAGGGACACATGATGTTGTTCCAGATGAATTATCGGCCTTATGGCGGCGACGCCCGTCTGTTATTCACATGTAATTATCCTATTAACGTTACAGGCTGGTGTAACGTTATGTCACCTGAATAACCTTCACGCTGTCTGATTCACTCTTTCAATAACAACCTTTAATGTAATCAAACATGTGACCGTTACTCTGATTTTTTCCGATCGATTCAGCGACGTGACAAGTGTCAATCAAATATTAATCGATGACACGAAAGGATGCTGACGGTTAAAACGAAAGGAAAATAACCGTTTTTACCTTCAGAAGAGAATTCGACTCGGTTTAATCGGTCCTGCTCCGGGTGCGGCCGGGTTTCGGTGCCGGTTGCTGGGCGGGTCTGTCGGCGTCCCTCGGCCTGAGCTCACTCTCCATCCCGAACAGCAGCAGCCATCTTGATCAGAACAACAACCAACCACAGCGCGCCGCTGCGTCAAGCGCGCCAAAATGACACCGGCACTTCCGCTCACTGCTGTCAAAATAAAGCGTACGCAGTGACCGCTTAATTAAAGGGTTAGTTAGCAAAAGCAACTGAACAATCCGACCGGTTTACAGGCCAAACAGCCATTTAGAGGATTATTCTGTTCTTCTTCACCCCCAGAAAGAGCCTGATGATCACACTGACTTTATTTTACTTTATTCACGCTCATATTTTGATTTTATCTTGACTTATTTTGTAGGCGTTGTTTCCTGTGGACTGTTATTTTAATGAGAATACACACAGTGAAATATGTTTCAGTAGAAAGAAGCAGTCTTAGCAGTAACCATGGCTGCACCTGAGGATCATTTCATTATTGATAAATCTGCCAGGAACAGATGAAAGCCTGCCTGTGTGTGTGTGGGGGGCATCACATCACAGTTACTCAATTTAAACAACGAAGGTGAAAATAAGTTGGGTTTATTCCAGTTTTGTGTGTCTTCTGAATTATTTGTCCTGTTCATAATAATAGTAATAACAATAACTTTATTTATATAGCACCTTTAAAAACAGAGTTTACAAAGTGCTTCAACAGACAAAGCAAAAGCAGGAGACCCACAAAGCAGTATAACAACAGAAGCCAAACAGTAAAAGCAATAAAAGGATGATGAAAAGACGACATCACATAAAAGCAAGTCTATTAAAATGAGTTTTAAGAAGTGATTTAAAAGGCAGGCAGGTCGGTCCAAAGCCGAGGGGCCCTGATAGCAAAAGCACGGTCACCCTTAGATTTAAGCCTCGACTTTGGAACGGCCAGAAGGGGCCCCCCACCCCAGGAGGGGTAAGGCTGTGAACTGGCTCATATGGGGTCTGCATTCCTCCTATATAGCTTGGGGCCAGACCCAGACGTGCTTTAAAGGTGATCAGTAAAATCTTAAAATCAATTCTAAATCGAACGGGGAGCCAATGGAGAGAAGCCAGGATTGGGGTGATGTGATGTTCGTCTGTTTCAGTGATGTGGCTCTGTGACGTACCTGCTCAGCAGAGAAAACTGATTTTTAAATTCTTGAACCGCAAATTCTGGAAACATTACCGAGTCAGCTTATTATCTGAGGAATAAATATAATTACTTATTAACAGAGTGTCAGAAGAGGAGCTCCGCTCAGCCTGGGTCACTATCAGTTTATTAGGGTTTAAAGTGCAGAGAGTAAGCAGTCAGGTCTTATCTTCCACTGCTCACCATTTTCACCCCGCCAAAGTACAAGTCCTGAGCTGAGTCCCAGCCCCACTATATCCAGGGGGTATCCAACCATGTGCCATGGAGAGTCAGCAGTCTGTGGGTTATTATTCCCACCAAAACCTCCACCCACTGATTCACTGCTTCACATAGAGGAGAGGGACTCTCCATGGCACATGGTTGGACACCTCCACTACATACAAACATCCATCCGGACATCATTTCTCTCTTTGTTTCTCCTCTTCTTCATACAAGTTTGTTTGATGTTCATCAGGGTTCAACTTACTGTGGCAGCAGGAAAAGCAAAGTAGCCCACTTCCTCCAGCTTCTCCGGGGGGGATCCCAAGGCCTGATGGGATATATAATCCCTCCAGTGTGGCCTCCCAGTTGGACCTGTCCAGAATAACCTCCACAGGGAGGCGTCCAGGAGGCATCCTGATTATACCTGTGTGAATGTGTGAGCTACTTGCCCTGTCCCGGAGGCTCGGGCCCAGCCACCCCTCATTTCAGCCACTGGTATCCACAATCTCATCCTCTTGGTGTCTTCACAAAGCTCATGACCACAGGTGATGGTTGGAATGAAAATCTACTGTATCTATACTGTTCATACTGTGTGAACAGCGCTTCTTATTTAGAGTATGTAACCTTTCATTCCCGGAAAGGAGAAAACACATTATGACGAATCACTTACATCCATTTCTTTGTAGCTATAAATGATATAATGTATATTAATACAGCACACATACAGATTAACACACTTGCAATATCAAGTGTCAAAAAAATCCAAGGTTTAATCACATCATTTACAAAAAACAAACAAACATATCGTCCATATCAAACCTACAGATAGGTGGCTGGTTGGGTGCGAGAACATTAATTGTTGTGTATCATCTCAAACAATTACCGTAGCCTCTTTTCATCAGCAACGTCACGTCCTCATCCAGGTGTCATGACATTTTAAGAAATAAACACAACGCTAAAAATACAAATGTGGAAACAGGAAAACATAGAGGAAAATTAAGAAATGTGCTTTCCTGATTTTGCGAAGGAGACACAAACATAAAGCAGTTAGCGGTGGAAAAAATGTCCGTTTTTCTCTCCTAACCAATTTAACCTTGATGACAAACACCAAGAGGTCATCGAGAAGAGACGGGCAGAAGGGATCATGGAAAGTTAGGAAAGACAATAACAGTGATAAC
The DNA here is from genome assembly GCA_005408345.1 of Macquaria australasica. NCBI lineage: Eukaryota > Metazoa > Chordata > Actinopteri > Centrarchiformes > Percichthyidae > Macquaria > Macquaria australasica. The sequence continues at coordinate 64,785 of SEMN01000560.1, forward strand.
AGAATTGAATTGAACGCACTCTGGGCTACATATCATATCATTGGTGCTAACCATGATGCATCATTGAAAAAAATATATTCATGAATGAACATTAAGGAGTTGGTACAAACTTATGAAACCAAAACGTCCAGCTAATCTGAAAATAACTTTTATAGCTGCTGGAGAGAAACTTCAGCTAAATCAAACTTGAACTCGAACATTAACCCAACTGTTAGCTAACCTGTATCAACCGTTTTTAGCTAAACTTACTGGTTTAGCTTCTACACTGCTCTTTGCTAACCCCAAAATGCTTTTTTAGCTAAAATGAAACACTAGCTAACCTGAACCAAACTGTTTTTTGGCCACTCAACTGAATCATCTGCTAACTAGAACCAACTGGTTTAGCTCCTTCATTGAAGTGTCAGCTAATCTGAAGCTAACTCTACCTGCTAAACTGCTTTAGCTTTCTCACTGAGCTGTTAGCTAACCTGATCTAAACTTTGTCTGTTAAACTTAACCATTAAATAACTTGTACCCAACTGTTTTAGCTTTTACACTGAACAGAACTCTGACTTAACGTTTTTAGTTTCCACACTGATGCGTTAGCTAACCTGAACCAAACTTCTGTAGCTTCAAAACTGAAGCATTAGCAGAACCGAGCTAGATAACCCCTTCAGTTAACCTGAACCAGTGTTAGCTGCTAAACGGAGGCGCTGGCTACCCTAAACCAGATTATTTTAGCTGCTAAATTGAACCATTAGCTAACCTGAACCAAACTGTTTTAGCTTCTAATCTAAACATTAGCTGAACCAAATAAGCTAACACCTTCACTGAACCAACAGGTGAACATGTTGCGTTCACTTCCTGTTGTTATGTGATCTATTTATGGAAGAAGATCATAATCTGAGCAGTATTTCAGTTCACATCAGGGAATTTGAATTTCAGAGTTTGAGCTAATTTCCTAAAATTTTGCAAAGCGTTTTCCTCTTCTTCAAGCTGAATCTCCACACATCTTACATCAACCCACAGGTCTGTATGGAATTACATAAATTACATAAGTAACAACTTGACAAGAACTGACATCTACAAATGTAAACACGACGGCCTCCTCACCACTCACATCGACAAAGAGTAAATACTGATCCTGCAGAGTAGCACTTTTCTTTTTCTTGTAAAAAACAAAACAACTAAGGCGACTGAGTGGAATAATCATTGGCACTTTCTCCAAACTCATTTCTATGAATACTGTGATGTAGTGGTTTAATAGATTATAACACCATGACGGCCAGTCTGTGAAATCAGACGGAGGAATGTGGAGGAGAAAAGATCATTTTAACCTTCTGTTAGTTAGTTTACTTGTTGAATGCACTAACTCACTGGCCTGCTCATTCGTTCTTTTACCTCACAACTCATTTACTCATTGCTTGCTCATTCTGTCTTCTCATATAATGGACTTTCATGTACTCGTTTTATCATCCCTTCAGTCATTTCCCTATTCATCCTTTCATTTATTCCTCCCTTTATTCATTCATTTCTGCAGATGGACAGTGAGCAGCTTTCTGACCAGAAAGCAAGTTGAGTCAGTTTAACACTACACAGGTGGCCATGACACTTCAGGGCAGTTGCTCCAAATGAAGTTACAGTATATATATATGTATTTATATATATATCTTCCATCATTGCAGATTCGTCTGAACCTGCCACCTGACCCAAAAAGTGTTCACTTCTGTTGGTTATCGGAGTTTCAGTCCAGATGCTATCCCGGCAGTCGTACCTCCTTGTAAAGACATAGTTTTGTGGGAAAACACTTCAGCAAGTACAACACAGGCCTTCAAAATTCAGGGCCTTCTTTCGTCCTGTGAATCCAAATAATACGGTATTTTAACTTGGTGTCATGACCATCATGTTTCTGTACTCCAGACAGGAGGAAGGTCTGTTTGATATGGTTCACCTCCTCGTCTTTCTATACAAATTAATGGAAATATAATGTTGTACACGATTGCTCTTTGTCCTCTGTCTCATGTGGTCTTTTCCTTCTGGCTGCAGTTGCTGTCTGTAGCCTCCAGGTGGGGCTGGACTGGCTCCTGGATAAGGTTCTTCTGCTGGTCTTTGAGGCGGAGATGTCTCGGTTTGACCGGCAACGCCACAGCCAGCAGAACGCAGCCGATATGGAGGCAGCAGTACCAGGACCTGCAGGGAGCAGGGAGGAGAACACAGGTGAAGGTGAGGAGAGATTTCAGGTGATCTAATACCACATTTAAGTCAAGTGGAGGTAGCGTAGGTTAAACCAGAGTTAAACCTGACGTGGACAAAGTTAAACCTGAGTTCAGCCTGACTGTTACAAAGCTGACTGAATTAAACCTGTCTGGCTTACTGACCTGTAAAACTTGATGGATGGACCCACAGACAGCAGGATAAAAGGCACCACTGTGTAGCAGATGGCGATCTGAGTGGCCGCCCACGTGATGACATCATAGACCAGTTTGTGGGTGGGTGATTGCAGGAAGTGCGGCCGAACGTTGTGTCGGACCTGAGAGGACAAAACGTTTATTCAAACAGCTGCAAACAGAGAAAGTACAGTAAAACATAAAATAAGCTAAACTGTTACCATAGACCCTAAGATCACTCAACATAGTGCTAAGCTGTTAGCATAGACACGACTATAATTTAAAATGTGTGTGATACCAGGACGAAACGTTTGCTACAATGTTAGCATGAAACCTACTGTCATTCAGTGTATCCAAAAAGCAGCATGGAAGCCTTCTCCTCATAGTGAATGCTGAAGGGTTAGCATGGAGCGTCACTCAAATGCTAACGCTTCAGCCTCGGTTAGTTACGTCAATCAACTGCTAACAATCTGCAGGTTCATCAGGTACCAGCTAACAGTTAGTTAGCGGGATCATAAGCTAATGGCTAACAGTTAGCAGGGGCTAGCTCACCGCTCTGGCAGCCAGCGTGACGACAATGCCGGTGAGGAAGGTAAGGTAGTAGCCTGGATAAGCTCCGTGCCACATGGCTGACAGGATGAAGGTGGCTGCTGTTGGGTGGTAGGGGCATCGCTCGTAACACACCCTGCCAACCAGAGGTCAGAGGTCAGACACACAAACACAGACAGTAAAACCAAACTGCAGCTTTTACATTTCATTTACAGCATCTACACCGCCTGCTGCCGTTTGATTATCAGCTGATGGAGATTCAATTTGTCTTTCTTTCAGCAGGTTTTCCAGCCCTTACTGTGACGTGACAAGTAGCACACCTGCACACCTGACAATGAGCAGTTTGTGATGCTTCATTGTTGTTCAACTTGTAGGGTGAGTGTGTTTGCAGTTGAATTGCATATAATACTTTAAAGTGTGTGTCAGATTTCCATCCGAAGGAACGATGTAGCTATAAAAACATAGTTTGAATGTTTCACTCACAACAACTAGTTTCAATGAAGAGCTCCAACAACATGATCCACAACATATTGTATGTGTGTATTGTGTGGTTCCTCTATAGATAATAACATTAGAAACACAATAAAACAGAATAAATGTGTTCAGACCTTTTGAGCCAGTGTGCCGTCTGAATGTTCCAGTTGTCGAGGAAAACTTTGAAGCTGGTGGCTAACTGAAACACAGAGGAAACCTGAGTGTGATTAATACAACCACAAATAAAATGTACAGTGATACGAAAATAACTTGTACTCAGCTAATAGTTAGTTAGTGGGGTCATCAGCTAACAGCTAACAGTTAGCTGGATCATCAGCTAACAGCTAGTAAACAGATTCATCAGCTAACAGTTAACGGGGATAAACTGATTCCAGAGCACTTTTCATGGTGTTTGAAGTCCAGACCCCTGACAGTCCTGACCTCAATGTTGAGGATCCTCAGGTTGGAGATGAGGTCCCAGCGAGGGGAGCCGTCATCGTCGTAGCCGTTGAAGCCAAAGCCGGCGGCGTTGTTGATGGCATCAGCTGAGGATGACAAGAGATTAGAAGGAGAGGTGTGAAACAGGTGAAACAGTCTCCGGCCCGGAGTTTGCATTGAGTTTGATGGACGGTGCAGCCACTGAGAGACAGAAGACACAGTGAAAAGGGGGATGCTGATTCTGAGTCTGATCATTTCCTCCAGAGGTGATAATGCTCGACTCCTAGCCAACGTTTCATCACTCAGCCAATCAGGACAACATTAGAAACATCCGTGTGAACAGCGTTTCTCCTCTGACCACAGCCAGCATCACTGATGGGTGTGGTCACAGGTGTGCTCTGCCCCCATAACCACACCCAACAGTGATGTCACAGTGTACTGGAGTCCACATGTACATCACTGCAGCAAGGTGAGAAGTTAAACCACTGGGGGTCAACAAAAACAAGATTTCCAGGAGCTGTTGAGCTTCTCTTTAAGTGATACTGAGGATGTTTTGTTGGATTCTGTTGTTTCAATCCAACTTTTCTACTGTGACACACATTTAATCTGCATGGAATCATGAGATGGAACCACAAATAAAGACTGAAGGAACAAGAAGACAGAAAGAGAACATTTCCAGGTGTCAGACACCCACCGAGCGTCCAGACGAAGTAGTACTTGGGTCTGGTGGTCAGCATGGACAGGTACAGGTAGACCACCTGAGCGTAGAACGGCGTGTTGGCGATGAAGTCGTCGTCGATGTTTCGTTCCACGGGGAAAACTTTACACACCGACAGAAAGACCAGGAGGCAGAAGAAGGAGGTGGCCACTTTACGGACTACCTCGGTCTGAGCAAACACAGAGACATGTCTTTCAGTTTTTTGCAGACTTTGTTCCATGTTTTGGCTCCTGAAAGCATCTTGTGGTATCACAAACAGCCATGTGCAGGTTTAACAGAGAGCCTCGTCAACATCGCTCCTCTAAATTATGATAGACCTGCTCTGCTTTTACAACAAGTGACAAAGTGTTAATACCCCAGTCATACGAGTCAGGATGTTCATAGACATCATCACAGTAAAAACTCAGTATCTGTGGTCACGTGTCGTACGTTTGGTGAGGGCTCGCTCTGCCTCAGCTTGCTGTTGGACTTCCTGTCGGCCTCCTGGTCTCTATGGCGACGGGGGTCTCCCTCAATGAAGGCAATGTAGTCGTTGTAGGAGCAGGTGGGTCCAGCCAGGATCCCCATGAAGTTACAGTTGTAGCTGAAGTACTCCAGCAGACTGGGCATCCTCCTGCACATACACACACACACACACACACACACACACAGAACCAGTAAGGCTCTGCTCACCACACTGGTTTCTACACTGGGAGCTGTGGTGCCGCTAAACTATTACAGATTAATCGACTGAGTTGTACTGAATTGGTAGAAGAAGGGAAGTACAATACACTTGTACTTGTACTTTACTTGAGTATTTCCTATTTCAGCTGCTTTACACCTCTACTTCACTACATTTAATGGAAACATACCTTATCGCCAAAATCCTCTGTCCTGGAGTCAGGTGTTCCTCTTTTCGTGCCATTCCTGTACGAGAATAAATCCAAAGTGAATATAAACCTCTGGTTTGAGCTACAAATCTCCAACATGTCGTCACACGCTTACCATCGTGGATTTCAAACGCCAGACTGGTGATCTTCTGTGTGATCACCATCATGGGGCTGCAGAGAGAGGACACGAAGAGAGTTCACTAACTGAGCAGCAGGTGTGACCATGATCCAGACAGAACAAAAACAGGTGTACCGGTCTTACCCTGTGAAGTCAGCAGAGTACATGCCGTAGTCGAAGACGTAGACTCGAGTGATCTGACACAGACTCAGGTAGCTGAGAGCCACCAGGAGGCAGTACCTCGAAACCAAACAGAAGCAGTCTCAGCATGCAGTGACTCATACGGTCGTTCATTACAGACACAGAACTGGCTACAGGTTTAAAATCCCTGAACTGGCCCCCGTTACTACCACTGAGGTGCCCCTGAGCAAGGCCCGGACCCCCCTGTCAGACTCTGGTCATACTGGGTAGCTTCAGGTGTGAGTGTGACGCCTTGGTCATACCTGCAGATATCTCTTTCTGCCTCTTTAGACCCTAAAGACAAAGCCCCGGACTCAGTGGAGGACAGGGTCAAAGGTCATGGAGGACATTCACATCTGACACCAGAGACCATCTCACCACCTCCATAACTATACAATCTCCATGACAACTGAGCCACTCCATCCGCTGAGGAAGGCCATGAGATGTGGTTGAAAGCTTGGGAAACAATGTTACACATACTCGTGGTGTTGAGAGTTTCTTTGTGGAGCTGCTGTTTCCTTCAAGCTCAATGTTCAAAAAGAGAAGTTTGTCTAAATAAAACACATTTTAAAGTTAAATGATCACTTCTTCTTCTTCTTCCTCTGGGAGTTTTACTGTCTCCAGACCTGGGACTGGACTCACCTGAACCCTGAACCTGATCCCTCCAAACACCAGCACCCTCAGACCGTTCACACTCTGAGGTGATCTGAAGAAGTGATACAAGGACTTTCTGAAGCTTACTTGTGCATGTGTTCCACTCCGGTCAGGATCATGATGCCGTAGGTGAGTCCACTCTGGACCAGGAAGTGAAGGGCATACCTGGAGAACAAAAGAATTACAAACATTCATGTAGTTGTCAGTTCATGACATGATACCTCTACTGAATGTCTTCCTCAGCTGTACTTTCAAAGTAAAGCTAGTATGGAATGCTAACAGCAAGCTAACATGCTAAAGGTTTACAGGTAACATTTTGTCAACAATAAAAAAGGTTTTTTATGACACAGTTACATACAAAATGTGACATGCCAACGTTATCATGTAAACATGCTAAACAAGCTAACGTTAGCAGTCATTACAAGCTACACTGCTACAGTTTCCCACAGTAACAAGCTAACAGCGTCCATCTCACCAGCCGAAGCAGAAGAGGGCGAAGTAGAGTCCCAGTACAGTCGCCACCACGTGTCTGATGAAGGGACTGGTTTTACTGGGATGGAGGAAGAGACGAAACCAGAAGGCCGACAGCAAAGCACAGAGCTGACACACCACAAAGTTTACCTGCAGATAGACACACACACCTGGAGGTTAACTACTGCAGGTTAGATCATGTGACCCAGAGGTCAGGAGTCAGTGTCAGCGGTTCCTGAGCTGTCATTCAGGTCTCTTCTCAGTGGAAACTGTCGTCACCTCTCTGACGTCTCTGCTGATAAAATTAGCCCTTCAGGAGATATTTATAGTCTCTGCTGTCCATTAGACAGATCACCTCACAAAAGAAGCACCGTGGGAGAAAAATCTACTGGCACAAAGACCAGAGGCTGGTGTTGGGTTCCCGTCTCTGAGCTGCTACAGTCTGAACCATCAGGTGCTTTCTAACAATCTTTAACAATCTGACTGGAGAAGTCATTAATATATATACTATTATTTATATAAGCTTTTATCCAGTGTTAGTGTGAAGGTACATTTACTCAAGTTTACTGTGAGTAAGTACAGTTTTGAGGTACTTGTACTATTTCTATTTTCTGCTACTTTATATTTCTACTCCGCTGCATCTCAGTACTTTTTACTGCACTACATTTATCTGACTACTTTGCAGATTTAGATTATTAATTCAAAATATAACTAATAAATGATGATGTATTATTATTGATTGATCTACCAGCAGAATATGAAGTCATTATAATGAGTTCACGGAGCTGAAAGCAGTGACTGATCAGAGAAGAGAAGACGACCTCCAACATGATGAAGACTCACCGACTCAGTGAACAACAAGAGAGAGATGCATGATGGGAGGAGCGTCTCTGGAGTCTTCTTCTTCTCAGACTCAAGGATTTATTCAGTCCTCACTCTATTTCTAACGTCTATTGAGACTTGATGATTTAGTTCAACACTTAACAAATCTATGATAATATAATTGTTAATTACTTCAGTTTAAATGTCATCTGGTTTTAGCTTCCCAAATGTTTCTCTGGTTTAAATCAGCTCAAATGAAGTCCCTCTGAGGTTTCAATATTAAGTTTTACTCTTTTTTTCCTCCCATTTTTATTGCAACTAACTCTGTTGTCATGTATGTTGGCTGATTTTAACTATGTTTGCTGATCAAACAAATCTGACAAAAAGCTCCACTAATCACTATTTCTAAAACTGAATAAATTGATAAAACTGAACTCTGAGAAAATGTCAGCGTCGTATAAAAGCAGTCGAACTCACAGAGAATCATCTGCAGCTCTACTGAGCTCTTTAGCCTCTTTTAGTTCTTCGTTTTGGTTCTGCGGCACATTTCCTGTCTGGTTCAGTCTCAGCGTTTTCAGAATAAAAGCTGTAAAAAGCCGACTGTCCACGACCTGCTCAGCAGCCAACATCAGATAGTAGCTGCTGAAATAAGTGCGTCTGCCCTCTAGTGGCCGAGTACATCAATGAATGCAGCTTTAGGTTTCCAGACTTCAGTCCTCCACAGATTCATCGTGTCTCTCCTGGAACTGTCGGACTCACGATGGACAGGAACCAGAGATATCGTCTTTTTATCCTCATCAAAACCAGACGCCTGCATTACCCACAATGCAACTCTTCCTCTGACAGTTGTGTGCGAGATTGGGCTGTGTTATGCTAGCTAGCGGCTAATGTAGCGGGCTACAGAGCTCTCTGCAGACGGAGCCGGCTGAGTGACTGAAACTAATCTGCTTCATCAGACTGTTCGCTTTGACTGAGAGCGACACTGAACGCCACATCCTGTTTCTGTCTGTCCGCTCACTCTGAGACTGGGGGTCACATTAACCCTTTAATCCTCCAGCTGTGCAGGAACATCTGGCCTGACGTGCAGCTGCATCACAGAGCACTCTGAGAGCAGCATTAGAGGTTAAATCTCATTTACTGCATCAGGATGAACACACTCTCTCTCTCTCAGGATGTTAAACTGGTTTCTGATGGATCACATCCATCCTGATCTTACTTTACACACCAGCTTCTCCTGTCAGACTCTGTTCCAGTATCTGTGCTGGACTCAGAACCAGAACCAGGACAGAGACTCAGACCTAAACTGAATCTGAGCAAAGCACAGATAACATGTTTGTTACATGGTGATCTGGATAAAATGAATATTAAACGATTCTGTCCAACAGCTGCATACAGTGAGCATTAGTGTCCAATTAACTAATCGATTAGCTGATAGAAAGCAACTACTTTGATCAATAATTCATCATTAAAGTCAGCTTCAACTAAAAATATTGAACATGTTCCAGCTTCTGTGACAGTAAACTGAATTTGAAGACGTCAGGAAACTGTCACACGTGTTGTTTTACTGTTTTCTGACATCAAACTAAAGTTTGAATCAAAGTCACAAAGAGTTTTTCGAGAATCGGAGCCGTGTAAAGTTAACACAACACTGACGGCTGAACGCCATCAAAACAAAAACTGTCCACGAAATCTCTTACTTTTATAAACCTCCATTAAATCCTCGTGTTTACATTCTGACACCAGGCCTTAAAGCTTCCTGCACTTTCTTCAGGGGCCGCGGGGCCCTCAGTTTGTCCTGTCAGGCAGTCAGTGTCTGGTATGAGGTCAGAGCTGGAGCTTGTTTGGGTTGTGTGGGACTCTCCAGGCAGCTGAAACAGTGACACCACGCAGTATTTGCATTGTTGGCTTCAGCAGCGTAACATCTGATCCGGCTGTAGAGTGAAACAGGCGACGCTTGTTGATGTTGTTCATTAATAATGAACGTTGTGTAAACTGAGCGATTACAGCCGACGCTTCGTCCTCGTCTGCTCCCTGAAGCATCCACAGCCTTCCTTAAATAACAGACGGAGAAAGTCAGCTGGGACTAATGAGCTCAGGCCAGGATGGAGGAGGAGACAACATCCCACACTGGGGTCACATTAAACTTCAGGTTGTTTGTTTTTGAAAAACTAATTGGACTTTGGGTCCGTTAAGAAAAAGTTTTTCATGCAGAAAACTGAAAGGTTGTCCATGCAGTGAGTGTCAGCAGCTGTTGGCTCAGTTTTATCGTCACTAAATTAAACACTAACTAGCTGTTACTGAATCTTTACAGCCGCTAACTGCAGGTGGAGCTGTTGTCAGCTAACGTTAGCATGCTAACATCTGAGCCGTTTACAGTAACAGGTGATCTGGAGGACGGGCGACCTCTGACCTCAAACCGATCAGTGCTGTTTAATAATGACGTTAAATCATGTTTCACTAAAATAACACAACAGGAGTAAATAACGACAGTTAGCTTAGCATAAGCAGAGGTTTCCCTCATTCTAAACTGTATGAATCCTGCTAACTGAAGCGCTCGGATGTCTCCGTGTTCGCAGACAGAAATAACAGATTTATCTTTGAGCCTCTGAAACTGCCATGTTTGGAAGTTATGCTAGCTTGTGACGCTACAGTGACTTCCTGTTTACAAAGCTACAGATGTTTCCTAGCAACAGATTGACACGTCACTGAAGTCTTTACCAGCTGAGACGTTTCTGAAGGTTTGACGGTGAGACCTGATGTAGTGAGTCAGCGGAGAGTGACTCTCAACAGATAATAAGTCCAGTCCGAGCTCCGTGTTTCCCAGTAAAACCAGTAACTGGTATCAGGCTTCTTTGTCTGCAGGATTCAGAGAATTGCACCAGCAGCAGAGGAGCAAACGATGTGGATCACCTGATCCAGGAGGATCCTTCATCTGGATCCTCAGGGTCCGGCTCAGTGACCAGAGGCCTGGCTCTCAGCCAATCAGAGCACAGAACGTCTACCTGTTACACTGCTGACAGAAACCACCCAGAGACACACCTGATAAATCACCTGGTGGAGTGTGATGGAGGGAGCGTAGCTTTAGTTTATTAATCATTTCTTACATGTTTTATTTTATTCTATATTTCATGTCCTATTTTATATACATTTAGCCAGTTTAGTCAAGTAGTTCCCAACCTAGGGGTCGGGCCCCTCCGAAGGGTCACCAGATAAATCTGAGGGGTCGTGAGACGATTAATGGGAAAGAAGAAAAAACAAAGTTCTGATTCACTAATCTGCTTTCAGTTTTTGGACTTTTCTCTTTTTAGTGAAATAGTTATTGAAATGAAACCATGTGAGTTTAGAAGATAAATGTCTCTGTGGTGGAACTGAAAACAGCTCGGAGACATCTGGACTCAGCCAAAATGTCTGGACACCACTGGTTTAATTTATAATAATGCACTTTATTTTAGAAGCTTATCAAATGTTTTTTAATGTAAAATCTTAATCTGAAAAGTAACTCCAGCTGTCAGATAATATTAAGTGGGTTACATTTCCCTCTGAAATGTAGTAAAACAGAAGAATAAAGTAACATTAAATTTAAATCCTCACGTAAGGCTGTGCGATGATATGATATTACAATACTGATTGTTTCAGGTTTTACTGCCTTTTATCACTAAATGCTACAAAATGAGTGTTTTTATCACAGTGACGGACTACTAATGTAACAATAAATGGCCATACTTTGTGACTGGGCCTGTATGAACAGAACAAGACCAGATGTTCATCATCATAAACATCCTCTGGCCTCCTGTCTCAGGAGAACACAGATCAGGATCGTGTCAGAAGCAGGAACACAAAGCTGATCAGGATGCAAACAGTGATTTTACATGAGAAAGATCTGGTCTGAAAACATCAACGCTGTTATTTCATGTCTACAATCAGCAGAGCTCCTCCACAGGCTGTCAGACACACGGTCTCATCTCACCACATCCAACATGAAGACGTTACAGTTCATCGTTAAAAATCTGGATTTATAGGACCGGTTATTGGACTGTCTGTTCACCGATACGAGGCCTCCATCCATTTTGGACCCGCCGTCGTTGCACGGCCTGTCTGATCTGATGGTTTTTGTTGCTCTCTCCGGCCGTGCATGGCGCATTTATCGCGGTGTATGTGAGAGCCAGCAGCCGGTCTCCGCCCCGGAGCTCCGGAGCTCCGAGGCCCGGGAGATGTGGAGAAGATGTCCCGGTGGATCTTACCTGGTCCAGCGGCAGATTGGTGATCTCGCTGACCGGCTGCAGGAGGCTGGAGCCGGTGCAGGCCGTGGATCGGCTGTCTTCAGCGGCCATGGCTCCGTGTCTGCGGCCGGGTCTGCTGCTTCTGTGTCCGGCTGCAGCAGCTCAGAGGCGGCGGCGGAGGCTCCGTGATCCGCCGACAGTCTGTCTGTGTCCTCCTGCTGATGCTCCTTCCTCCTCTTCTTCCTGTTCCTCCTCCTCCTCACCCAGCCTGTCTGCCTCCCCCTCCCCCTCCCCCCTCACTCTTTCCCCCTCACATCCATCTCTGTTGCCCCCCCCCCCCCCCCATTCTCTTATTCTTTTCCTCTTTCTCCTCTTCTCCTATCCTCCCCCTCAACCCTCCTCCTTCTTCTCCCCTCTCTCCATCTTCCTCTTCCTTCTATTCTTCCTCTCTTCCTCCTTCTCCTACACTTTCTCCTCCTCTTCCTCCCCAAAACATGTTTGTTGTACTCACAGATGATGAGACAATGGCCCCCCAGCACAGACATGTTAAGGCCCCCCCACCCCTCTTTCTCCTCTGTTCCTCTCCCTTTTCTAAACCTCCTCCTCCTTTTATTCTTTTCCTCCTTTAAATGGAGAAACCACTTCTTTTTCCTGCATACAAACAGTTTCAAACGCTTTTATGTTGAAGCAGCGTCACATGACACAGAAGCTTTCTTTTTTAATATATTAACTGATGAAGCCTAAAGCACAAACAAACAGTGAAGATCCATGAAAACAGTCTCCAGCGCTGCTTTGTGTTGGAGAGAGGTTTGTTTGTTGCATTTGATTCTTGATGTTCGTCCATTAAATCAAAACCAAACAGACGTGAAATGAAAAGTGATTCAGAGGAAACACTGCAGAAAGACCTGAGGGTCTTATTTTTTAACATTTGCATGGTCTGTTTGTTATTAATTTATATTTTGTGCTGTATTCGTGTGCTTTACATGTTGATGTTAATAAAAAAGAAGCATTATTAATTGTTATATGTCACTGAAATTAGGTTTTGTCACAATAAAATCATCTGAAACAAATGTGTCTGCAGGCAAGAAGAAGGTGACACTTCACACACTGATTTGGAACCTTTTATAAGGAAAATAGAGTTTAATCACACTTCTAATTATTCCATTCAGTTAACTCACTAGAGAGGTAACAGTCAGAGCTCAGCAGGTCTGCAAGCTGCACTTCAACAGGGCTTTCCAACAATCAAAGGATAATGCAGTCATAAGTATTTGGATTTTCCTTTAAAACTCGATTAGTGCTAAATAACACAGTGCTGAACGTCTCCCGTACAAACACAAACAGTACCTCAGTTTATTCAGGCGGCACGAAGATGCATGTGACTTTATCAATCAGGGGAATCAAACCAGCAGGACCGCAGTCCGTCCGGCAGGTGGCGCCAGTCCGCTGACACTAAACCGTAGAAGAAGAAGACGGGCCACTTCCGTGTCCTGACAGCAGCCGTTAGCTTCAGTTAGCTTCAGTTAAACATGTCAGCTACAGAGGACGACACCGAGCTGCGGGACCTGCTGATCCAAAACCTGGAGAACAACGGAGTCCTCAACAAGCTCAAGGTCCCGAACACCGAGTCCAACGGGGAAGCTAGGCTAGGCTAATGTTAGCTGAACAGTTAGCAAGTGAAACACCAGTCGGTGAAGTGTCTGTCGTTCGTTCGTTCGTTCGCGCCACAGCTGTTCGGTTCAGGGTTTATTGTGGTTTTAAACGGCTTTTCAGCCGGAAGGTGAAAGTGACGTAGTGTGTCGCTAGCTGTTAGCTTTAACTAGCTAGCTGTTAGCTTTAACTAGCTAGCTGTTAGCTTTAACTAGCTAGCTGTTAGCTTTAACTAGCTAGCTGTGCTAATGTTGTGGTTCTCCGCTCAGCCGCAGTTTGTTCGTTTATCTTCGTTTTTAACATCTGAACGTCACAGAGCGAAGAGTTTCCTTCTCTGAAAGGCGAATCTCCATCTGTGAAACGCTGAGCCTGCTGCTGGTCTCTGCCTGGACCTCCTGGATCCACCTGGACCTCCTGGATCCACCTGGACCTGCTGGTCTCTGCCTGGACCTGCTGGATCCACCTGGACATCCTGGATCCACCTGGACCTGCTGGTCTCTGCCTGGACCTCCTGGATCCACCTGGACCTGCTGGATCCACCTGGACCTCCTGGATCCACCTGGACCTGCTGGTCTCTGCCTGGACCTGCTGGATCCACCTGGACCTGCTGGATCCACCTGGACCTGCTGGTCTCTGCCTGGACCTGCTGGATCCACCTGGACCTGCTGGATCCACCTGGACCTGCTGGTCTCTGCCTGGACCTCCTGGATCCACCTGGACCTCCTGGATCCACCTGGACCTGCTGGATCCACCTGGACCTCCTGGATCCACCTGGACTTCCTGGATCCACCTGGACCTGCTGGTCTCTGCCTGGACCTGCTGGATCCACCTGGACCTGCTGGTCTCTGCCTGGACCTCCTGGATCCACCTGGACCTGCTGGATCCACCTGGACCTCCTGGACCTGCTGGTCTCTGCCTGGACCTGCTGGACCTGCTGGATCACCTGGACCTGCTGGTCTCTGCCTGGACCTGCTGGATCCACCTGGACCTGCTGGATCCACCTGGACCTCCTGGACCTGCTGGTCTCTGCCTGGACCTGCTGGATCCACCTGGACCTGCTGGTCTCTGCCTGGACCTGCTGGACCTGCTGGTCTCTGCCTGGACCTGCTGGTCTCTGCCTGGACCTGCTGGATCCACCTGGACCTCCTGGACCTGCTGGTCTCTGCCTGGACCTGCTGGATCCACCTGGACCTGCTGGTCGCTGCCTGGACGTGCTGGTCTCTGCCTGGACCTGCTGGACCCACCTGGACCTGCTGGACCCACCTGGACCTCTCTGAACACGTGTAGTGCTGCTGCAGCAGACATCACATGAGGCTTTATACAGTGTTTTATGTTACTGATGGGAGGTTTCCTCACAATAAAACTAAGCAAAGGTAACTGTACTTCACTGAGGTGGAAGAAGTACTCAGATCCTTCAAATACTTCACCGTGGAAATACTCCACTACAAGTAAAAGTCCTGCATTCAAACCTTTACTGAAGTAAAAGTATCTAAGTATTATCAGCTGAATGTCGTTGGAGTATCAGTATCAGTTCATCACAAACGTCTGGAGATACGAGGTTTTCACTGGACAGGAAGTAATCTGAAAAGTAACTAAAGCTGTCAGATAAATGTAGTGCAGTAAAAAGTACACGAAGTATAGTACTAGAAGTATAAAGTAGCACTAAATGGAAATACTCAAGAAAAGTACAAGTACGTGGTTCAGTTTAATCTTACTGCTCTGCAGAGACAGACTAGATCAGGGGCGTCAAACTCAAATCCACAGTACAAGTCGAGGGCCGGGCTGGTTCAATGTTTATTGCAAAACTTATTGCACATATTGAACCTGAAACTAACAACGCTTAAGTTATTGCCCATAAAAACAACATTAAACATTAAATAAATGAAAAATCAGTTGCATTCATTTCTTATGGCTCTATCTGCAGCTTTTCCAGAGTAATTTCTAATGAAAACATTTTTCCACAGGCCAACAACAGCCAAAAAATAATTTCCTCCCAAGAAAAACCAAACATGCCCTGTGGTAGCAAGAAAGAAGTGCAAAAAGGAAACATATATTAAAGCTCAGTTTGCTGCTCTGTGATGCACACTAGTCTAAGCCAGATACTTGGCATCTCATCTTGGATGCAAGTTCATCAGTGTTTGGGGTCAGGCTCTGAGCTTCAGTAAGACGACTCCTGTGTGATGTTTTGTTTGTCTTCATCGAAGAGAACAGTTGTTCACACAGGTATGTGCTGCCAAACATAGAGAGCATTTGAGCAGCTGGGGCATTGTGTCGGGGATGAAAGGTGGAAACTGTGCAGCGCCCACAGAGTCATACTTTGCCTTGAGTGTGTCACTACATTGGAGTTCAATCAGCTCCATTTGGAGGTTGGTTGGTGCGCTTTCCACGTCAGCTGCAAATGGATTGCTGAGCAGTTCAAACCTGCTTTTTTGGGCTTCAAAGTCGGCAAATCGCCGTGTGAAGTCGGCACCAAGTATGCTGAGTTTTTCAGCAAACTGTGCACTTGGGAACACAGTGGTAGAGACCTGCTCTGTCATAGTTTGGCAGCAGGGAAAATGGCTCAAGTTTTCTTGCAGCATCTGCGTCTCCCACAGGCGCAGCTTGGTTTTAAAAGCCCTCACTGCAGCGTACATGTCTGTGATCACATGGCCTCGCCCCTGAAGCTGCAGGTTGAGCGCACTGAGATGGCTCATGATCTCACACAGAAACTTTTTATCCCGGAGCTCTGTTGTGTCTTTCCCTTTGCTTTCCATGAACTGACGGATCTCCTCACGCAACTCGAAACGTTTTTTCAGCACTTTTCCTTGACTTAGCCATCGCACCTCTGTGTGATAGGGCAAGTCACCATATTCTGAACCCAACTCCTCCAGAAAAGACTTGAACCTGTGGTGATTTAAACCTTTGGCTCTTATGAAGTTAACTGCTCGTGTTATGGTGCTCATTACATGTTCCATTTTCAAGGCTTTGCCACACAACGATTCCTGGTATATGATGCATTGATAAGCTGTCAGCTCACCTGCGCCGTTTTCCTCCCACATCTTCTCCCGGGTCCTGCCCACCAATCCACTCTTTTGACCGCACATCGCGGGCGCTCCATCTGTCGTCAGTCCCACAAGTTTATCCCAAGGCAGCCCCATTTCATTTACACATCTGGATACCTCTTCAAAGACATCTTTTCCCATAGTTGTGCCATGCATTGATCTTAATCCCAAAAGTTCCTCTGTTACGCACAGACTTGAGTCCACTCCACGGATGAAAATTGACAGCTGGGCAGTATCAGAAGTGTCGCTGGTCTCATCAAGGGAGTATGCGATGAAATCGTTTTCCTTTCCCACCAGCTATTGTTGTAGATTGGTGGCAAGCTCACGTACACGATCAGCAACGGTGTTTCTGCTCAGGCTCACATTTGAAAATGCTTGTCTTTTATCTGGGCACACAACGTCGCAAACTTTCATCATGCAGTTTTTGACAAATTCTCCCTCGGTAAAGGGCCGGGCTGATTTAGCGACCTCTGCTGCCACAATAAAACTAGCCTTTACAGCAGCCTCTCTGTGTGATTTGGCTTTTGTGAACAAAGCCTGCTGTGACCAGACATCTTTTCAACTCTTCTACCTTCTGGAGCCTCTGTTTCATGTCCAGATGCTTGTACCTGTCGTGGTGTTTCGTTTCATAGTGTCGTCTTACGTTATATTCTTTCATTACAGCCACACCGTCTCCGCACACAAGACAAACAGGTTTGCCCTTTATATCCGTGAACATATTCTCTGCCTCCCACCTGCCTTGAAAACCTGTTTTCAAAGTCCACCTTTCGTTTAGCCATTTTTTGGGGAGAGGGATAGCTGAAAGTTGACCACAGGTGACTAGCTCCATAAAGCTGCTGATGAGCGAGTGGGGCAAGGGCTCGCGCTTGACGTGCCAACGCACTGGCAGTGCATTGCGGGATTTGTTGTATTAGTGGTGCGTGCAATATACCGGCGGGCCAGCTCTAATAGTAATTAGATATTATCCTGGGGGCCAAAGATAATTCCACTCCCCGCGGGTTTTGAGTTTGACATATGTGGACTAGAGCCCTCTCTGTGATTGGCTACTGGAACCTAATGATGAGGTCACGGCGTGTTGTTATTTAATCTGGTGGCTGTGACATCACTAACCGCGTGCCTCCTTCCTGTTTCCTCCTGCAGGCGGAGATGAGGGCTGCTGTGTTCCTGGCAATGGAGGAGCAGGACAGGCTGGAGGTGACGGCTAATATTAGCTTCAGATGCTAGTAGCTCCTGCTGTTTGACTGACGCTCATGTTAACGCTGTTCTTGTTGCTCCTCAGAACAAAACTCCTCTGATCAACGAGAACCTGAAGAAAAGCCTCAACACCAGAGACGGTCAGTGACTCGTTCTGCTGCAGGTTCTGCTGCAGGTTCTGATCCTTTATAGAAATATATAATCTAAACAGCTGCTGAATGAACAATAGTGGGAGTTAATGGTAGAAGTCAGTTGTATGATGAAGGTCAGTTATTTACTGTTGACTGTCAGGAGCTGTTGTAGTTCATGTTTGTCACCACCGGGTGGAGCTGTGGTGCCAGCAGACAGCCTCCAGGGTTAAAGCCGGAGTCAGAGTGTAGCTGTAACCTGCTCCGTGAGGTGCTGATGTGGTTCAGGTGTTGGTTCTCCCAGTCTGCTCCTGAACCAGATCTGTCTCCCTGCAGGCCGCCTGGTGGCCAGTCTGATCCTGGACTTCCTGCAGGTCTTTAACCTGGACTTCACCCTGGCTGTGTTCCAGCCGGAGATCAACTCGGTGAGTTTCAGGTCTGATGTGAGTCGGCAGCTCTGTGGTTTGTGGGTGTGAATCTCAGATCTTCTTCCAGTTTCCTCTTTCTGTTCGTTCACTCAGGACCTGAAGCTCTTTGCCTCAGAAACACTCAGAGATCTGTTCTTAAAGAACCACACAGTTTTTCACAGGTTCTCTGTATCATCATTAACTGCAGATCTGTTACATTCCTGCTGATCATTAACTGATCTGATCATTAACATCTTCCTCCTCAGTCATGGAGCCGCTGTGTTCACTGACCTGTTTCTGTTCTGATCAATAATCTTAGTCAGTTATACAAAGTTAAAGAAATGTTCCAGCACTCACTCTTCTAATCCAAATATCCAATCTCCAGTTTCAGCTCTGTCTGTGGTGGCACGTTCAAGGACTCTGGAACATCCGATCATTAGCAGTCTCTGCTGCTGAAAACCATTTTTAAATAAGCTTAAAAACATGTGTTAATGATTAAAGTAATAATGTGAGTGAGGTCGTTTATCACATGAAAACATAGCTGTTGAGCAGCCAGACGTCACTTTAACTCTTTCATTACAACGTATAATTAGAATGATCATAATGTAACTTTGACCAGAAAGGCTTTGATGGACGATCAGACTCGAAGTTAACAGAATAAAATAAACCAACCTGAAGAGGCAAACTTCAGTATCAGTGGCAGGAAAGCATGTGTAATATCTGATATGTGTATTGATCTGTTTGTATGTGCAGCTGAGCGGTCTGGACAGCCGGGACCTGGTCTGCAGAGAGCTGGATCTGTCAGAGTCCGAGCTGAACAGGAACTCTCCTCTGCTGCTGGAGCTCGTCAGGAGAGGACGACACAAACCGACCGAGGTGAGAGAAACAATTAGCTTCCATCGATCTGCGCTGATGATCGACCAATCAGCTGTCAGAGCTGCAGTTCCTCTACCTGCCACCAGGTGCTGCTGTGACCAAACGCTCACTGTGAACAAGTGAATCCTGTCTAAGAGTACACAGTCAGCCTGTGTTAAAGGTAATTTAGCTCAGAGATGATGGAGGTATTTGTGCTGTGATTGACAGGTCTGTCAGCCAATCAGACTTCAGACAGACAGCAGCAGATGATTAATACTCTTCATGTATTGAGTCAGTAAACTGATGCTGATTAATGAAAGTCAGACGATCACCTCCATCTGAACGTGTCTGTATTGATCGTGTATTGATTGATGATTGTGGTCACATTCTAATGTCTCTGTTTTGTGTTTGTTGTGTGAACAGGGAGACAGGAGGGTTCATATCTCTAAGGTGAGCCGTGTGTGTTGTGATCTGGGTCATTGGTGGAGGTCTGACAGCAGCGCTGGAGGAGGTGCAGCTTTGGTTTCCTGTTGATCTCAGTGTGTCCTGGTTTCTACTACACACAGTACTACTACTGCTACTACTAGTACTACTACTAGTACTGCCTCATGTGCCTCTGGTAGGATGTATAATGAGAGTGATGGTGTCAGTGTTGCCGCAGCTCTTTAGGTTCATGGTGGTTCATGGTCTCCAGCAGCTCCTGCAACTTCTCTGACTCAATGAACTCTGACTGATGCGTTCAAAGCCGCGTGGAACTGAGGATCTTTACAGAGACGAGAGACATGAACACGCGTCAGAGGATAAAACCAGCTGAACAGACACGTTTATAAATTTAAATCTTGAGTTCTCAGTTTTATATCTCTGATGTAAAGGTCAGCAGGTCCACACTGATGATGGCTTTGAATGTGAGTCTGGACCCCCCACCCCCACCCCCTGTTCCTGTCCTTATGTGTTCTCTCCACATGAAGCCTGTCCTGTCTCTGTCGTCTCACAGGAACCGTCTCAGAAACAGATCACACTCGCTCGCAAGAAATTTGACTTTTACGACAAGGTGAATATTCCTAACCCTGCGTGTGACCTCATCAGTGTCTGGCCAATCACAGCCTGCGTTGCTGAGCCTGACTGTTGTTGTTTTGTCGCCTGCAGGACGCCAGCGGCTCGGTGCTGAAGGAAGATCTGAAGAGTGTCTTCACTGATCTGTTCCCCAGTTTGAACAAGTACACGCACACACACACACACATGCACACACTGACAGATAGAAAGTGTTTATATTGTAGAATCGTTTCATAAGGCGTTTCTTTAAGGCCTCTAACTAAGTACATCTACTCAAGTACTGCACTTAAATACAAATTTGAGGTACTTGTACTCTACTCTTATACTTCTACTGCACTACATGTCAGAGGGAAATATTGTACTTTTTACTGCTCTACATGTATCTGACAGCTGCAGTTACTTTACAGGTTTTTACAAATAAAACACATGAGTTTATAAATCAGATGTTTTCTTACAGATTTGAGTTTTTCTGTATTTGACTCTC
Source organism: Macquaria australasica (assembly GCA_005408345.1). Lineage (NCBI taxonomy): Eukaryota > Metazoa > Chordata > Actinopteri > Centrarchiformes > Percichthyidae > Macquaria > Macquaria australasica. The sequence continues at coordinate 85,473 of SEMN01000560.1, forward strand.
GAATGAGAATTTAAATCTTAAATTGAACCCACTTCATTTCAAACATTTACCCAAACGTTACGCTGAGTGTAACATTCAAACCCAGGACTGCACAGCTGCATCAGTTCATCACATGTTCCTGTGTGCTGCACCACGTGTGGTATCTGCATGATGATGAGTCCTGTGTCTGTGTTCACTCAGCATGAGTGTCTGTCTGTCTGTCTGTCTAACTGGTATTAATATAAAGAAAGGAGTTAAACTATGACTGTGTGTTTGGGACCTGCAGGAACATGTTGGAGCGGTTCATCACTGATGAGCTCAGAGCTGCAGACAGAACCAGCTCCAAAAGTAAGATCTCACTAGTGACACTCCTCACCTCTGTGCTCAGAGTCAGGCATGTGCATGGACAAAAGTATGTGGACACCTGACCCATCAGGTCTGGCTCACAGTCGATGTTCCAGTTCATCCCAGAGGTGCTGGATGGGGGTCAGATCAGATCTTCAGACCTGTTCAGTTCTCTTAGCGGAGCTGCTTTGTGTCGAGACAAACACAGACTGTAATATCACTGTTAGCATTCAGAGCCCAAACCAGCAGCAGCAGGCCAAAAGGACACATGGTGACCACATACTTTTGGCCATATGATAAAAACTTCTCTACAGTGTAGTCTACTTTCAGTGTGTGGTTTTATGTGTGCTGGTGTGCTTTGTTTTCACAGCGGTAGACTTCCAGGTGTTTCTGGGATTTTACAGGAGTCTCTTCGCTCAGTGCTCCAGCGTGGTGAGATTCACTGTTGTCTTCATCTTCTTTACATGCAGTCGTTTAAATGTCTTCCCCACAGTCAGATGACACTCATTTGGAAGGTGGATTTGTTTCTCTTGTTATGGAGCTAGGCTAACAGTTTCCCCCTGCCTCCAGTCTTTGTGCTAGGCTAGGCTAACCACCTCCTGGACTGGAGATGAAACTGAAACATGTGACTCTGGAGAAGACAGAGAACAAGAGGATTTACTTTAATCCTGGAGTCCTTTAGTTATCAGCATAGATCTTGATATGTGTGTGTGTGTGTGTGTATATATACACTGCTCAAAAAATTTAAAGGAACACTTTTTAATCAGAGTATAGCATCAAGTCAATTCAACTTCGGGGATATTGATCTGGTCAGTTAAGTAGCAGAGGGGGTTGTTAATCAGTTTCAGCTGCTTTGGTGTTAATGAAATTAACAACAGGTGCACTAGAGGGGCAACAATGAGACGACCCCCAAAACAGGAATGGTTTTACAGGTGGAGGCCACTGACATTATTTCCCTCCTCATCTTTTATGACTGTTTTTCACTAGTTTTGCATTTGGCTAGGATCAGTGTCACTACTGGTAGCATGAGGCGATACCTGGACCCTACAGAGCTTGCACAGGCAGTCCAACTCCTCCAGGATGGCACATCAATACATGCCATTGCCAGAAGATAGATAGAGAGAGATATATATATATATATATATATATATATATATATACACATTTAAAATCCTTTCCAGATTTGTTTTGAAAGAAAGTAAAAGTCATGATGTGTTGTATTCCAGATCAAATCTGAAGGAGATTAAAGTCCCTTTTCAGTCCAGTCACCTGGTTGTTTACTAGAAACCTGAAGTGTTTGGGGAGCTTTCAGCCGTTCTAACGCTAACAGTCGTCTGTCCACCACTTTGGATGAACTGTAATAACTCTGCTGATCCTCATCTAGCGCCACCATCAGGTCGACATGTTAATGTGTCCAACACAAATACCTGCAGAACTACAGACGTTCCCATCAGCCTCAGCTGCTCTGTGTTTACTGCTAACCAGCTAATGTTAGCATGCTAACACGCTAAGCTAAGATGGTGAACATTATGTTTGCTAAACGTTACATGTTAGCATTCAGGTCAAGTACAGTGTTGCGTAGCTGCTAGCATGGCTGCAGACTGTCGCTCCTGTTAATAAATTCTTTTTAAAATGAAAAGTGGTGTTTGGTGCTGTGACGTCTGAAGTTGTCGTCTTTGTTCAGGTTGTTCAGGACTCTGATGTGGGTCAGCCTCAGAGTCACCTTCCTGAGGAGAAGATCAGCTCTCCACCTGCCAGTAAGGTACGTCTGGTTTCACCTGCTGAGCTCTGAATGTGAGCTCAGTGAAAAACTCCCATCTTTATGTTTTTGCACTCTGAATACTTGATGGGTAAAATGTTTTGTTTGTTCCTCTTCTGTGTGTCTGAACTAATACAGACTTCAGTGTGTTTCTAAAGTTTTGTCAGATACTGTTTGATGATATATTTATGAAAATGTTGTAGTCACGTCTGCTCAGTTTTATTGGTTTTATCTATATGACCCAAAATCCCAAATGTGCCTCAAAGGTCTTTATAATGTGTTCAACATACGACACCTTTTGTCCTTCGAGCCTCAACTCAGGTAAGGGAAAACCCTTTAACTGGTTCTGGAAGCTGCGCTGTCCTCTCTGGTTCAACGTTTCAGTCAGAAGTGAGCTCTGTTGCACCTGTGATGTCACAGTGTCCTGGAGTCCACCGTGATGTCACTGAGTGCAATATTTGGTAAATAAAGTTTCAGACAAAGTGTAAAAGAGTCATAAGAAGTGGAATTTTAGATTTCTGTTAGGACTTGATAGTGACGTCAGGTGTGCAGCAGCTGATAGTGTCCCTCCCTGTCGTGACAGATCCCCAGGTATAAAGGACAGAGTCCCAGCGGACAGAGTCAGACAGCAGCCAAGGTAACAACATGAGGAGCAGCTCAGCCCTGTTAACCTGCTTCATGCTAACACTCAGTGAACCTCTGCTTACTAACTAGCACCACATGCTGCTCTGATTCTGATGCTACGCTCAGTGAACTCTTTAAACCTGACACACACACAGATATCAGATCTCTGTAGCTCGACACACATCTCCTCACTTTAACGGTTTCTGGTGGATTTTCAGTCAGTGTAACCATGGTGTGTTCAGCCACCACAGTCCAGCTGAGATAAATGTTATTATTACTGATGTTATCACTCGCCGCGCTGTTTCCTCCGGGTTTCACCTCTGAGTGCATGCAGCCTGAGAGGAATACCTGCAGACACAAAATAACACTTTATGTGATCTGTATTTATATGAACAGTTAATATTCTCCTGAAACGACGCTGGAATAAAACATGCCAGCTCTGTCAAACAGGACTGTAAGTAGCTGCATTAACAACAGAGCCGAGGTAAACTTGCACTTTATATATTTTATATACTTGTGCTGTACTTCCATTAATATGGAAAACACAAGAACCAATCTGATCATTGTTTATGAAGTGTAACTAGGAATTCATTTACTGACCATAAAGACAGGAATCAATGAAGCTTTATTTGTACAGGTTAGTGCTGACAGATGACAAGCTGATGATAAGACGGAACAAACAAACACTAAAACCAATGAACACTAGAAATGATACAACCAACCAATAACAGAAAACATGAATACAATCAAATAAATGTTTAGATCAAATGTATAATGTAATGATAAATATTGTAATCCAAAGCTGAGTTTAAAGATGTGCAGACGTCCAGCTGCTCTTATGACCTGAATGAAGTCAGTTCTGGTAAATCTTTCTACGTAGAAACGACGACATCAGAGGAGAGCGTGGGTGGACACTGTGGAAAACAGAGACACAGAGAAACACACACGAGTTTAATAAATCATTTCTAACATGGAGACGTGTTGTACAGGATACGGACCGTGAACCCCACAAACATGACCAGTGAAATAAACTCTCACTGAGCCATTTGGGACAGGAAGGGATGTCATGACTTTGACTCTACACTCCTCTCATTGGACGAGTTCTGCCATCAGAAGCAGCCGTGTAGATCCTGTCTTTGGTTTCCCAGTGAGAGCACACCACCTTCAGTTTCACTGTGACTTCTCTGCCAGTTCAAGTGGGAGTGAAACCACGAAGCTGTGCCCCAAAAAGAGGTCCGTACAGTCTGACTGTGTGGAGGGAACACGCTTACCCCCCGAAACTGAAACCGTGCGATCGGCAGAACAAAGTGGAGCAATGCAGTGTGCAGCTCCTTCACCTGGACTGAGTTCTCACTGTTTCTAACTGACTCACTACATCAGGTCTCACCGTCAAACCTTCAGAAACGTCTCAGCTGGTAAAGACTTCAGTGACGTGTCAATCTGTTGCTAGGAAACATCTGTAGCTTTGTAAACAGGAAGTCACTGTAGCGTCACAAGCTAGCATAACTTCCAAACATGGCAGTTTCAGAGGCTCAAAGATAAATCTGTTATTTCTGTCTGCGAACACGGAGACATCCGAGCGCTTCAGTTAGCAGGATTCATACAGTTTAGAATGAGGGAAACCTCTGCTTATGCTAAGCTAACTGTCGTTATTTACTCCTGTTGTGTTATTTTAGTGAAACATGATTTAACGTCATTATTAAACAGCACTGATCGGTTTGAGGTCAGAGGTCGCCCGTCCTCCAGATCACCTGTTACTGTAAACGGCTCAGATGTTAGCATGCTAACGTTAGCTGACAACAGCTCCACCTGCAGTTAGCGGCTGTAAAGATTCAGTAACAGCTAGTTAGTGTTTAATTTAGTGACGATAAAACTGAGCCAACAGCTGCTGACCTTAGATCAGCTTAAAACTGATGATGTCATCACCTGCTGCACTAACTCACCTTCTGCTTCAGTTTCATATTAAACCAGTCCTGATGATGATGATGATGACGACAGTGAGAGTCAGTACAGATCAGCAGCTGTACCTGATGTGAATCTACCTGGCAGACAGACAGGTCCTGACTGAGGCAGACAGAAAGGTCCTGACTGAGGCAGACAGACAGGTCCTGACTGAGGGCAGACAGACAGGTCCTGACTGAGGGCAGACAGAAAGGTCCTGACTGAGGCAGACAGACAGGTCCTGACAGGACTTTTGTTTCATGTCATCTGAACATGAAGAGACCCACAAGAAGTTTGCTTGAAATAAATAATAAAGTTAATAAAAGCTGCAGCAGCTGTGGATCTGCACTGACTTGAGTTGTGTGAACAATAAATAATAAAGTTAAAAAAGCTGCAGCAGCTGTGGATCTGCACTGACTTGAGTTGTGTGAACATCGTGGAGTTGAAGCAGCTGTTGCCTCCACATGTTCCTCTTTAATGATGGTCTGATCTTCATCCCTCTGCTGCCTGTTAGGGTCTCAGCCCATCACAGCAGTCCAGTGTTTGACCTGTCGCCTGTCATGTGATCCAGCAGGACTCGGAGGTTGTGACGTCTCTGGGTAAAGGAGACTTCCAGCAGCAGGGCTCCAGGCACAGCGAGGCGTCCGACCACAGGACCTCTTCCTCTGGCCTGAAGAGGGAGCGTCTGGACCTGGAGGTGGAGGACGATCCCGACGATGGAGATTCGTTCTTTGACGACCCGCTGCCCAAACCACAGAAGACCTACGGCTGGTGAGGACGCCTGACCTTTCACCTTTCACTAAGCACACCTGAGGAAACCTGAGGGTTTTGCTGATAAAACATCTGATCTCATCTTACTGTAGTCGGCTGCCTCGCTGTGATTGGATGAGTCTGAGTCGTGTGCTCTCTGCAGCTCTGCATTACACTTCACATTCATACAGAGTGAACAAGGAACAGTTCAACATGTAGTTCAAACCACGTCTGTTCAGAGCCCCAAAGTCCTGATGATGGCGTGTTTCCATCTTGTGTTTGTTGTAGTGTGTCTTTCTGTCCGTTACACCTGAAACCACAGTGATGACAGTAAAACAAGTCCAGTAGCAGCTGCTGCAGCAGACTGAACACTTCTTCATTCACCTAACACCTCAGGTTTCACAATAAAGGCCCATCACTGTCTGCACAGTACAGTGCTTTTATTGTGAAGTACATAGAGGAAGCGGTGAGTCTCAACATCAGCTCACAGGAGACCAGATGAGGCTGTCGAATGTGGATCAGTGCATCTTTAGTCTCGTCCTGTTGTTCCCTCTGTCTTACCTGTCCAGGTGTCTCACTCTCCCTACTTTTATCTTACAGTCCTTAACCTGTTGTGCATGTCTTCATGTCCATACTTTCTCTTAAATGTCTTTTTATCTCTATTGTACTTCCTGTTCTTGTCTCCTTATGTCCTTTCCTTGTCCTACCTGTCTCCCTGCATCCCCGCCTCATCCTCCGTGCTCTTCTTCCTCTACCCGTCCTCTCTACCTGTCCTCCCTGCCTCTTCTCTACCTGTCCTCTCTACCTGTCCTCTACCCGTCCTCTCTACCTGTCCTCCCTGCTCTTCTTCCTCTACCTGTCCTCTCTACCTGTCCTCCCTGCCTTCCTCTACCTGTGTGTCCCCCCTCCTCACCCTGCAGTGTTGTCCCTCTGAGGGAGGAGTGTCTCTCTGGGCTGGTCGTGTCCCCCATGAGGCGAGGCAGAAGCCTCAGCGAGTGAGTCTGCACTGTCCTCAGATCAGTTAGACGATTGATCTCTGCAGCTGAGTGCATGTTAAAGAGTGAGGGGACACTTTAGGACACAAAGTGAAACTGGACCAGACGAAGCCGAACCACAGCTTCACTCACACTCCTCAAACAAAACCAGCCTCACACTTTGTGAGTCTTTCCTGTCCAGTTACTGCTGGTGTGTGATGTCATCAGATGGTGTGTGATGTCATCAGGAGGCTGGGCCCGGAGCTGCTGACTGTTGATGGAAACTGTGTTTGACGTTGTGGGATCAGAGGAGAACAAGTGTCCATATCAGCGCGTCGTCCCAGAGAGACGTCCGTAACCCAGTCAGATCCCTGAGGCCGGCTGAGACCAGCTGAGGAGGCAGCTCTGGGCTTCTTCTCTCCTGGTGTCACATTCACAGACAACTAAAAGACTAAAGTGTCCTGAACGTCCAGAGTCACATGACCTGGACCCCGAGTTTAGATTAATCTGCATCAGATACTCTGCATGAGTGTGTGTCCTGGACTTCTGTCTTTGTGAGGACCAGTATGAGGTTTAGACCTCAGGTCAGAATTAGATTCAGGATGAGGGACTGGATTATACCAACCAGTGTCCTCAGAAGCATGGAAGTACAAATACGAGTGTGTCGTTGTCTCTTCACTCTCTCTCTCTGTCTGTCTCTCTGTCTGTCTCTCTGTCTGTCTGTCTGTCTGGTCTCAGCTTGTCTGTCCTGGCTGCTGACTCAGAGTGCGAGCGAGATGACCCTCTCTCTGAACTGACCTCTGAGCTGAGGTGAGCTACAGGTGGACCTCTCTCTGTCTCTCTGTCTCTGTCTCTCTCTCTGTCTCTCTGTCTCTGTCTCTCTCTCTGTCTCTGTCTGTCTGTCTCTCTGTCTGTCTCTCTGTCTCTGTCTGTCTGTCTCTCTGTCTGTCTCTCTGTCTCTGTCTGTCTGTCTCTCTGTCTGTCTCTCTGTCTCTGTCTCTCTCTCTCTCTCTTTCTCTCTCCTGTGGAACCAGTCTTTGTATTGATTAGTATTGATTGTTTTTAGTGACAGTGAACCAAACTTAAAGGAGATTTAGACGAATTAAAACGTGCCGACAAAGAACCGACCAGGGACTGTTTGTTTTTTCAAAAGCAAAGACAACTAGAGGAAATTAGTTACTTCCCTGATATCTATCTCTGCTGCAGAAGTTGCCTGAGAATCCTCCTGTTTCTACCTGTTCTTCAGTATCACAGTGATCCAGTGACAGCTGTCGGTACATCCGTGGTCCACTGCAGACAGGAGCTGCTGACAGCTCATTCACACCTCTTACTGAGCAAAGATAATCAATATATTGGTATTAAATGTCCTTTAATAGAGTCCTGTTTGATCCTCAGTTGACTGTGTGCTGTTTGTATCCCAGGAAGGTGGAGGCGTCCGGGCCCAGAGGGAGTCCAGCAGGGTCCCTGTCAGAGGCTCCGATACCAGGAGGAGGAGGAGGGGGAAGCAGCGTGTCGGAGCAGAGCCACAGCAGGAACGGTCAGTTCATCCAACACTAAAGTTGCTAACGTGTAGGAGTTTTCACATCGGCCCCTACAGGCTGCAGACGTCCTCCTCTGGAGAGCAGGACTCCACAGCAATCACAAGTGTTTTTTCTTCCTGCAGGAGCGTCGGGCTCCAGAGAGAGGGACATCAGAGACTCGAAGACCCTGAATGATAAAACCGGATCTCTGCATTTAGGTAGGATTCAGACCTGGTCCAGGATCTGTCCCTCTGCAGGGAGGAAACGTGTCCCTGTTGGTTCTCTGCTGTTCACATCGTCCAGTATTTGGGCTGGGTGGTAATTGGGGGGGTGAGACGTAGTGATGCTTGTTAAAGACTCGAAACATGAAACTGGAAACATGATGCTGCCTGTTTCAGTAAACTCTGAACTCTGTTTTACAGACGACGACGTTGAATACGACGATGACTTCAACAGGTGAGACCAGGTTTCTTTAACTCTCAGATCCAACATCATACCTGTGCAGCATCCAGTGAGTCTGCTCAGACTCAGGATGTCACTGTCTGCCCAAAGGCTCAATCACAGCAGCAGGTACAACAACAAAACCTGTTCTTTGACACACAAATTTATGACACGCTTCACGGAGCTGAGCTGCGATTGGTCGGAGAGCCGGAGAGTCCAACATGGAGGAAGCTGTCGTAGCTCATTAGCTGTGATGCTAACGTGCAGTCTTATTGCAGTAGAAAGTGCTGCTCAGCAGACAGGAGGACATGATGCTGAAACAGCTGTTTAATCACAATACAGTTTATTTAGACGACTTGTCAAAATCAGCACTTACAAACACACAAATTCCCACATATATACATTCATATATAAACTCTTTAGAGGAAACAGACTGATGCTGGGAAATTCCTGGCTAGCATGTTAGCAGTTAGCTTTTAAGAGCAGGAACCATTTTAAAAACTCGCCGTGGTGTTGCGTTTGAGGACGCCCAGGAATCTGTAATGCTCCAGTGGAGAGAGCTGCACTGACACGTTGTTCAGTCAGAAAGGTTTTTGTAGAGAGAGACATTTAGTTCAGTCTCCACTCCTTCAAACAGACGGGGTTTCTGTTAACATCCCATAATAACATGTACACGTCCTCCTCACTGTGATAGTTTCTCTCTGCAGCAGGTTCGAGTGTCTGCAGGTAGATTTTAGAGACATGAACTGAAGTCTGGATGGAGAAGTGAAATGATGACGGTTGGTTTAATGTCTGTGTTCCAGCCACCGGTCAGATCTCTCCAAGAGCGAGCTCAGCATCGGTGAGGAGATCGAGGAGGTTTCCATCGAGGGACCCGACAACAGCGACAAGGTGAGCGGCCATCTAGGGGCGGGGTCTCTGGGTGCACTGTCTCTTTAAATTAACCACCTGTCTGTGTGTGTTCTGCTGTGCAGCTTGATGAAACCACTCAGGACCTGAGTGTGTCTCAGCTCAGTCACAGTCACGGAGTCGACTACATGGAGGAGGTGGCCTGACCTTCCCAGCATCCAACACTCCTGGCTTTCCCATCATGCCCCTCTTTGTATCGTCAATATTTAAGTCTGTACAGTTTCAATCGGCAAATAAAAGCAGAGTTCTTTCACTCTCTGGTGTCTTCACTCATCTGCATTCAAGTGTCACTTTGTTTGAGCGCTGGAGGATGTTTGAAGCCTGTTCAGCTCCAGAGGCCGTCCTGTGGGAGCCCAGGTGTGTGCAGGTGTTTCACAACAGCAAAAACAGTTTGGTCGTCACGGTGACATCCTGCAGTAGCTTGAGGAGTATTTCAGCTTAGCAACCACCCTGAACACCGTAGCAATATTTTACTAATCCAGCTGGAAGTGTAGGACACCACCCAGCAACAGCCACTTTACTGTAGCTTGGCTGCTGATTGGCCGGCTCACCAGCAGGGTCGGCAGGTGGAGCTTCATGCAGGAGAGTAAAGTACTTTAAAACACTGATCGCTGCACTTTGTCCTTCTCTGAGTCATAACTGCGTCAGAGCAGACCTGAAACTCATGTTGAATCATTCAGTGAGACTTCTCATTATCTCTGATGTCCAGAGAGAACAAAGAGCTGTTCTTCAGCATCACAGTGATCAGTGACGGTTGATCCACTGCAGACAGGAGCTGCTGATGGACTCTGATACAGAGATGCAGCCTGCTAAATGTTAAATGCAAAACTAAAGGATGAGTCTAAAATAAAAAAATCTAAATGCAGAAGGAATAAACAGTTAATTTCATATTTATTCACATTTTAGTCAAATTGGCAACATTAAAGTCTGCTGAATCAGCTGTTTACAGAATAACACCTGCAGCGACTTCACAAACTGAACACACACACACACACACTGGTTTTCAGCAGTTATTAATGTTTTGTCTTTAAAGAACAGTTTGAGCGGAACACGAGATGTCTGACATGATGACGAGAGAGGAGGAAGAGGAAGATGAATCTGAGGTTTCAGAAACACACATTTCCCTTTTATCAGCAGTGTTTTCAGTGTGTGATCGATGTCGTGCAGCTGTCACCTCCTCACCATCATCATCACCACCTGTACGAGTGAGCAGAGCAGCAGCCTGTGAGTTCTGCTTTTTATTCTCGTTTTCTTTTCACTTTTCACGTTTCTTCTTCTTTTGTCCTTTTGGTCAAATGTTCTCTCTTCCAGCAAAACCTCCGTCTGCATGACGAGCCACTTCTCATTTTTCTCTCTTTCACGTTTCACTGTGGGGAATATTTCTCTTTTTGTTTCTTGTAAAGTTTCTTGTGTTGAGTGGAGGTGAACAGGTGAGAGTCAGGAGGAGCAGAGGAGTTGATCTGGAGACAGTGAACTCGTAGAAGTGGTTTAGATTTGTGTGTTTGCTGCAGACAGACAGAAATGTATTGATCAGCTGCTTCGTGACACATGATGTAACCTGTCAGATAACATCAGTCCTCCTACAGACTCACTTTATCTTGAAAATCAGCAGGATGTGAAGTTTAAAAAGATGATGTATTCTCTTCAAGTCAGCTGGCAGCAACAAAGCACAGATTAAAATCATCAGAGCAGCAACGTGAATAAACTGAACACCTGCTGCGTTCAGAGTCATTAACAGAGAAACTACAAAACAAACTGAGTTAACAGCAGTTTTAATCACAGTAATATTAAATCTCTTCTTCCTGCATAAACTTCAAACTGGAGCGTTTCATCAGAGCCGGTACTGAAGTATAATTTGGAGGTACTTGTACTTCACTTGAGTATTTCCATGTTTTGCTTCTTTATACTTTCAGCTGACAGGCGTGGTTACTGCTTACTGTTCAAATGAACATTTAATGAAATTAAAGACCTTGTTAACAGGGTTCATAAAGAGTCTTTAAAGTTTGGAAAATGCTTAATTTGAATCATTATGTTTTCGAGGTTTGGAATATGCTTGAATTCGAATATACTCCTTGAAAAATAGTCTGGTGTTTCCTCACTCATAGAAACCAAATTAATGTTTGAAATGAAACGATCCCGTCGTCATGTTTGTTTGTCGTCTCCTGGAATCTATAGTAACTGTTAAAGGCTTCGAGAGTCTGGAAATGTTTGGTTTAGGTGCCTTGAAAGTGCTTGAATTTTACTCTTATAAAGCTGTACGAAGCCTGTGTTAAAGCTAAAATGGCTGCCGAACCTTTCAGGTTGAGCCTCAGTGTGTAGTTGTGTTTGTACTTTTACTTCAGGATGCGAATACTTGTGCGTACGGTCGGTGGGTCGTGTTCAGTAAAGTGTGTGTGCAGATAAATCCAGTAAATACTGAGTCCCAGCCTCAGCTGGTTTAAGAAAGTCCTGTGATTTACAGGAAGTCCTTAAACATAAAAACATCTGTGCCTGTCAGCTGAACAAACACCTGTACAGGTGATCATGTGACCTGATCTTTCTCCTCCAGAGGATCCAGACAGCTCGCTGTCAGAGACGAACTTTATTTTCCACATGAAGGAAAATGAAAAGGCAGCGCTGCTTCAGACCCCAGAGAGTCTGCAGTTTGACTTCAGGTGACATTTGAAATAAGGGAAGTCAGAGAGGACAAACTGAGCTGCTCTTTGCATCTCGTCCAGCAAGCAGAAGTACAGAGCATGAACATGAGGCGTTTGAGGAACTCGTAGCTTATTTCTGCAGTCTGACGGGAGAGAACAAACTGGCCTGTTTCCCCCTCAGTCTTTACTGTCAGGAACAGCTGAGTGAATGCACGATTTCCCATTTTTATGTTGTGCCATTGAACTAGCTGAGGCACGAGAGTCTGCAGCCATGCTAACGTGCTAACATGCTGATGTTCACCATCTTAGCTTAGCCTGTTAGCATGCTAGCATTAGCTAGTTAGCAGTGAACACAGAGCAGCTGAGGCTGATGGGAACGTCTGTAGTTCTGCAGGTGTTTGGTCACATTAACACGTTGACCTGATGGTGGCACCAGATGGAAGACAGAGGATCAATAAAGTTCTTACAGTTCATCCTGAGGGAACATGATCACAATCCATCCCATAATAGCTGTTGAGATGTTGCTCCCAAAACTTCTGGACTGAAATCTCCAGGACACAGGACCAGGTGTCATGGAGAAAATGGCCGCTGTACAGGCCAGACTATTTCCTGGCTCTGAGCGCTCCAGGAAGTTACTGTGTCCGACCAAGAAATAGTCTGTGTAGAAGCAGGTTCAGGTCCCTCCAAACACAGAGACCTGGTTCTGACTGCTGAAGCTTCAGCTCTGAACGGATCCTTTAAATAAAATGTGGAAAAGTCCAATTTTAATCTGAATCTGATGACAGACTGTTGTTTGTCAGTTCAGTCTGATCAGACCAGCAGATTAACATAATCAATAATGAATTAGTGTTAAACTCTTAATAAAACCACATTAACTCGACGTGTGAACAGATGATTTATATGTATTATATAGATATGACGTATTGATTGATCGGCTCTCGTGCAGCTTCAGTTTCTTAGCGAGTGCAATAAGGAGCTGTTAATGTGACTTTAAACATTGTCTTTATCGTCTGACTAGAGGAAGTGAAGAGATTGACATCATGAAGTCAGTGTGAATCTCTGGTTTCAGCTGAATGACGCGGTCACTTTAATCTTTTATCTAAACAGGTTTTACTCAAACTGGCCGTGATTATTTTTCCTTATTAATTTTTATTATTATTCCTTGTTGTTTCCTCCACTGATCTGAAATCATGAAACTCTCCCTAAAACCTGAAGTATCGTGTTGAGCAGCGAGAACAAAGCCGTGACGCTGCGGCTGATCTGAGATACCACACATTTCATATGAACTGGGTCACTCATGGTTTCACACTGAACTGACCTCTTTTTCTGCAAACTTCCTCTCAGCGTTCAGACACCTGAGAACAAACACCTTCACCCGCTCAGCACCTCCATCAACCACAACTGGAACACTGATACCAGCAGAACAAACTCCAAACCTCCACCAATCAGACACCGAGACATCTGTGCCAGTTTTATTTCATTTAAATATCTCGTGTACGTTTCTTTATTGTTCAATAAAACCTGGAGAAGGTCAAAGTGAAGAACAGTCATTCCGTCCCGTAAAGTATGTCACAATGTTTCTGATCAGCATTAAGGGATATTCTGACTTTAATCGTTTTAGTTTCAGATGTTTAAATCTTTTAAATGAAGCTGCGAGTCAAACGCTCTGCTTTCTTCTAAAGTTAGCAAAGCAACATGTTTTTGTTTGGTGTCGTCAGTCTGAGCTGAGAGCTGCAGAACTCACTCTTTATATTTCAGAAGTGTCTGATGATTAGTTGTTAAAAGACACACACACGACCTATTCAGCATGAATAAAGTCACACATTAGTGTGGTTCTTCTTAATGTTCACATTAAACACATTATGAAGTTCTTTGATACACACATTATCATACAAAATGATAACAAATCCAGTTTTCATACTACAGAAAAGATCGAGCCAACATGTCATTTATAACCTCACAGATTTAGACTCATGTATAAAGCAAAAAATGAGTCGGTGTGAACTCACTTCACAAAAACAAAGATTAGAAGAGTTAAAGGAGTTCATGTGTGGAGCAGCATGTGTAATACACTAAACAGATTTTAAAAAATATTTAAACATAAGATGATTAACAATATAAATCTGAGGTATTTGTACTTTGTTTGGGACTTTTGGATTTATATAATATATAATATATATATAATATAGGTGTATGTTCTCAGTGTTTGAATCTAAAGGGATCTGTACAGAATAATGAATGTATAAAGGTGTAATAAGCTGCACCTTTTCAGTTGCTTTGATTTGATTTATCACAGTTTATTTATTTTACATTTGAATTTTACATGTGTATTTGATTTGTATAAGCTGAAAATGACTGAAATAAACAAAACTAAGCATTAATTATAAAATGTGCAGTAATTATTATATTAGCTATGCTCTGAAATATAATAATAAATAATAATAATAATAAAAATAATATTGAAAACTTCAAATGCTATTTGTGGGGAAATCCAACATTTAAAATATGGTGAAAATACATTTAAAATACAGTCAGAAATACAGTGACCATACAGAGAACTACTGTGACAGCTAACTGACAGCTAGCCACCTCAGTTAGCAACCAGACAAACAGTTAACACCGTTTCTTTAAAAGACACATTTGTACTATGGACTTCTGTCTGTGTCTCTGTCGTGGAGCAACATCCATCAGCTGGTTAGCTTAGCTTAGCTTAGCATACATATTACATGAGACCAAACAATCGGTGCCGCTTTTCTCCATTTTACCTGCACAAAACAGTCCTTTAGTAAATAAGAACAAATCAGTTTGACTGTCTAAACAGGGCTGCGAATCTTCAGGAAAGATCCTCTTTAACCTTGTGGGTCGTGTCTTCATGCATCATTACTACAGTGAGTCCATCACATCACAGTTTAATGTTCTGTCTCCGCTCTGTCTTTCTTTACAGTAGAAGAAGATGATGGAGTACTCAGACAACCAATCAGGTGACGACTATAACGAGTCTGATTATGACTACGACTTGATTGCACCTTGTTTGCACAAGAACAACCACAGCGTTGAGCTGGTGGTCGGCCCGTACATCCACTCCATCATCTGCATCCTGGGCATCGTGGGCAACAGCCTGGTGATCGTCACCTACGCCTTCTACAAGAGGACCAAGTCCATGACCGACGTCTACCTGCTCAACGTCGCCATCGCAGACCTGCTGTTCGTGGTGTCGCTGCCTCTCATCGTCTACAACGAGCTGTCGTCGTGGCCGATGGGGCCGGTGGCCTGCAAGCTGCTGCGCGGCTCCTACAGCGTGAACCTGTACAGCGGCATGCTGCTGCTCGCCTGCATCAGCACCGACCGCTACATCGCCATCGTCCAGGCCCGCCGCAGCTTCAGACTGCGCTCGCTGCCGTACAGCCGCCTCATCTGCACCATCGTCTGGGCCTCCGCCTTACTGCTGTCCATCCCCACCTTCTGCTTCTACAACAGGTACGAGCCGTCCCACAGCAGGGACGAGGAGGTGAAGAATCAGACCTCCACGCCTCCCCAGTACGTCTGTGAGTTCAAGTTCATGGACAACACCACGGCCTGGCAGGCCAAGGTGGCCGTCCCCAGCACCCAGCTGGCCGTGGGCTTCTTCCTGCCGCTGCTCATCATGGTCTTCTGCTACATCGCCATCATCGTCACCCTGCTGAAAGCCAGAAACTTCCAGCGGCACAAGGCGGTGCGGGTGGTGCTGGCCGTGGTGGCGGTGTTCATCATTTGCCACCTGCCCTACAACATCACGCTGCTCTACGACACTGTCAACATGTTCAAGGAGCAGTCGTGCGAAGCGTCGGATGCCGTGCGTACAGCCAAGACCGTGACGCAGACCATTGCTTACCTGCACTGCTGCCTGAACCCGGTGCTGTATGCCTTCATCGGGGTGAAGTTCAGGAACCACTTTAGGAGGATCGTCCAGGACCTGTGGTGTCTGGGGAAGAGGTATATCGGCCCACGCCGCTTCTCCAGGGTCACCTCAGAGATCTACGTGTCCACTCACCGCTCGGTGGACGGATCCAGCGACAACGGCTCGTCTTTCACTATGTGAGGACGCCTGGTGGGTTCATCTGTGCATCCGTCTGAAACTTCCCTCCTAAATCCAAAGATCTCTGGAGCTCAGCTTGAGGCCTCTCGGTCCCTGGAAGTCCAAACCTGACTCAAGTCTGTAAATCATTTTGTAATCGTGTGTCGCTTCAAGCTGTGGTTACAAGATAAACCTGAGGGGTTTTAAGATGATTTAAAAGATACGAAATTAGACCCAAAAAAATGTGCTGCAGCAGTTATGTTTGTCTTTCTTTTCTTGAATTTTTTTTATTGTGAAATACTGCAGAGTTTAACCTCTTCAGGTCTTAAAAACTGTTGAAATGAAACAATCTGAGAAGGAAACTCTTTAGCTGAGCTGCTCAGCTTAGAGACGAACACAAACTGTGACCAAAGGTTGCTTTGAAGAGTCCCAGGTGACTGACCTGGTGTAACTGCAACTCTGACAGAAATGATGTCTATATACTGCTACCTGGTTTTGAAGGAAACCTGGTTTATGTTTATTGGCAACATTTGTGCACTGTGCAGAAATTGTAGGTCCAAGGTCTGGGTGGATCGTTGGACCTCCAAAGTTCAGTAGTTCATCAGCAGGTTCAGGTTCACATCCTGTCAGCTTTAGATACTTAAACACTTTGGTTCAGGTTCAGGAAAAGTTCTGTCTCGTGCTTCAAGTCAGTTGTGACTTTTTCAGTATTGAACCATAAAGACCTCCATCTTTCTTGAACCTGAACCAGGAGCTGAGAGACTGCCACCCCTCTGGTCCCGCCCCTGGTCCTGGCTACCCTTAAGACCCTGTCCATGTTCTTATTATGGTCATTTGAGCATTTGCATGTTGTTGTTCGCCAAAACGTCCCTTTCTATGAGCTACAAACAGCCGTGATCCAGCTTCATTATTCATCCAGTGGGTTTTTAAAAAGTTTGTTCAGCTCATAAAGGAACAATTAATTCTTTATATTTTCTGAAAAATTCAAAATCACAGAATTTGGAGATACATGGTTTTCACTGGACAGGGGCAGTGCTGGTATTTAAGACTCAATATATTCATTGATAAATATAAATGGATTCAGTGTTTCTTCAGTGCATTGCTGGTAGTTTGGTTTGATACAACTTTCAAAATAAAATAAAATATATATTCAAACGGATAACTGATCCAATAAAACAGGAACAAGTAAAATCATTAAAATCATTTTTAGTTTTCTGGCCAAACGTTTCTGTTGGATTCAGAATATTTAAAATCCGTCTTCAGCCGTGAAGCTCTGATCTGTGACTCTGCAGCTCTTCTCTGTTTAATCTGCTCAGATTATTTTCTGGATTAAAAACTGAACTTTTTCCTGCTGAGAGGTTTTTGCTTTGGATTTAATTTACATTTTAAAATCAAGTCAGATTGAACTCTGACCTCCAGCGACGACTCAGACTGCTCTTTACATCTGCGTATATTTTATTCTGACTTCCTGTGATCGTCCTCTGCTCTTTAGTTTCCTGTTGCTGAAATATTTGGGTTGTGTTTTATTTGTATAACATTGAATGTGCCAGCTGAAGCTGATGAATGTAATGTGACTGTTAATTCCTACAGTAAAGATCTGCAGACTGTTGTACATTACAGAATAAATGTTTGCTTTCATTCCAGCACTTTTTCATTTAGAATTAAGACTAGTTAAATTGTTCTGTAAACTTTACGACCCTGTAAAGTAATCCTGTCTGTCAGCACCAGAAGGTCTGATCTTCCTCACATTTAAACTGGTTTCAACGTGGCCTTCATTTCAGTTCTGCTGTGCTTTGTGTTGTTAACAAGAAACTATTCAGCCAGTGTAGCGAGGTCATTATTAATTATTTTAATTATATTATTACTAATGCAATTTCACCCTTTTCAGATAATTTGAGGAAATAATACATAAATAAATTTTGGGCACAATTCCTGTTATGATGAAAAAGTTCAGTGTACATTTAAAAAGTCTTGCATGAAGCCGCTCTGAGAACTTTTGGACTTTAAGTTAGAGAGTAGCTCTGACTCTAGTTCCTAAAAGTCCCACACTCATTTTGGTTTCTGAATGCCACATGAGTGTTAGGTGGTATATTTTATTTTGGTAGTTCCTGTTCCTGCACTTTATTTTGCGGATCCTGCAGCTTCCTGATGATGAGTGACAGTTTATTGATCGATTCTACATCATTTATCTGATTATAGAGAAAACGTTCAGAGAGAGAGACAGACAGAGAGAGAGAGACAAACAGAGACAGAGAGAGAGACACAGAGACAGAGAGATTTTGATTTGATTTTTAGAACCAACCTTTATTTTCCACTATGATCACTGTGAAAAATCATGAAATATTACAGAGACAACAAAAAAAAAACTTCACATAGTGTCAAGAATTACAGCAACTCATGTTCAAAGACTAAGTTTCCATCTGAGACAGAGCAGAGCACCCCCTCATAACCCCACATCTGCTGGAAGCTCTGCAGGTCCTGAGCAGCTCTGTAAAAACTAAACTCTAACAACAGTCTTGATTTCACCATGCTGAGAAAAACAGGAACCACATCAATGTTCAAGCCTTCTTCCACCTTCCTCCTGCGGCTCAGATACACCGCCATCTTTGCCTGTCCTAACACAAAGTTCAAAATCTGGCATTTCTCTTTGTGTCGACGAGTGTATTTAAAACCACAAATAAAAACCTGTTTCATAAAAACTTCCCCACATCTGTTAAAAAAGGTGCTTAACAAGACAAACAGAGCTGAGAGACGAGTGCACTCAGAGAAACAGTGAAACACTGTCTCTCTCTGATCACAGAAAGGACATCTGTCCTCCACAGCAGCATTAATTACAGAGATAAAAGAGTTCACGGCCACAATGCCGTGCAGGATCCTCCACTGTAGGTCTGCATGTTTCTTTGACAAAGGAGGTTTGTACAAAGACCTCCATGCTGGCTTGACATCAGGGCCTAAGTCCAGGTAAGTCCTCCACGGCGTGTCAGTGCGGTCATTTAGTTTGTTCCGGTTTAAAATTTTTACCATGAGTCTGTATAGAGTCTTCCCCGAGGCGTCCTCCAGGGACACACCCACAGAGTCCACAGGCTCGAGTAAAGGACCAGAACAGTTTTTAAAATCCGGGAACAGTCCAATGGAAGGAAACGGGTCCTCACAGTTCTGCTGCAGTGATCCGTCGCAGAAGTCATTTAAAAGAAGACACTGTTCTGCTGTCAACTTTTGTCTCCAGTGCTTCAGTACCTGACTCATAATCCGAGTGGACCTTAATCCCAGCTGAGCAGCCAGTCCAACAGGATCATCCAACCTGGGTCCCGCCAGCTCCACCACCTGTCCCAGAGTGGAAACACCTGCAGCTCTCAGAAATCTGGACAAAGTGGGTCCACTCCAGCTGGGACAGTCCAGAAAACCTCCAAACAGTACAGGTTCCTGTAGGAGCCAGTACAGAGAGTCGGCCTGTTCCCTCCTCTGCTTCCTCAGTAAAATCCACACTGAGAAAACACTCCTGTAAAACGCTGGTAGAGATGAAGTGTCCAGACTCCTGCAGTCCATCAGGAACAGAGACGGACCCAGTCTCAGACCACCACACCTCTGCAGGATGCAGCAAGATAAACGCCTCCATACCAGGTCTGCAGGTCCGGTGAGGAGTCTCTGTATGAACTGAAGGCGGAAGGCAGCGCCCCTGCTGGCTAGATGGACCAGACCCTGTCCACCCTCCTCCTTTGGCAGAAACAGGATGCTCTGGGGGACCCAGTGCAACTTGTCCCAGAAAAAATCCACTAACACTGCCTGAATGCGAGACAGAAGAGAAACTGGGGGGTCGACACAGGCCAACCGGTGCCACAGAGCAGTAGAGACCAGATTGTTTAAAATCAGTACACGGCCTCTGTAGGACATTTTTGGTACAAGCCACTTCCATTTTCCAAGCCGACCTTTGACCTTTTCTAAAATATTTTCCCAGTTTTTCCTTACAAACATTTCGTTGCCCAAAAAGACTCCCAGATATTTCAGCCCTCCTTTCTTCCACATCAAGCCTCCAGGTAGCCTAAGCTGACCCCCCAGCCTGTCCCCAACCACGACAGCTTCACTCTTACCCCAGTTAACTCTGGCCGAGGAAATGCACCCAAACTGATCCACAGTGTTTGTTAAAATGTCAATGTCCTTCTGCGAGTTAACCAGGGCTACGACATCATCGGCGTACGCCGACAGTTTAAAAAAGACGTCGCAGCCAGGAACACAAACACCACTCAGTTTGTTCCTCAGCTTGTGAAGCAGAGGTTCGATGGCCAGAGAGTAGAGCATGCCGGACAGACAGCAGCCCTGTCTGATCCCCCTCTGAACACTAAAAGGAGCACTCAGACCTCCATTTATTTTCAGCACACTCGCAATGTCACTGTACAGAACCCGGATCTTAGCTATGAAACCTGGGTTGAAACCAAAAGCAGCTAAAGTCTGCCACAGATACTTGTGTTCAACCCGGTCAAAAGCTTTTTCCTGGTCTATTGAAATCAGACCAGTGTCTACAGCCAATGAACCAGAGACCTCCAAAATATCCCGAATCAGAGTGACGTTGTCACTGATTAGCCTGCCGGGCACACAGTACGTCTGATCAGGATGGATGATCGATGCCATCACCTCTCTGAGTCTGGAGGCCAGGACTTTGGACAGTATTTTATAGTCCGTGCAGAGCAGAGAGACAGGTCTCCAGTTCTTTAGCTCCTGCAGGTCTCCCTTCTTGGGCAGTAAGGTGATGACTGCCCTCCTGCAGCTCAGAGGCAGCCGTCCTCTCTCCAGGCAGTTGTTAAAAACCTCCAGCAGGTCTTCTCCCAACACAGACCAGAAAGACTTATAAAAGTCAACAGGGAGACCATCAATGCCGGGAGCTTTCCCGCTCTTTAGGCCCATCAGAGCAGTATGCAGTTCCTGCAGAGATAACTGAGCCTCCAACTTTGTGCTGGCTTCAGTCTCCACCTGAGGAAGACCTGTGAAGAAGCTACTGCACACATCTGGGTTTTCTGTAAGTTCACTTTTAAATAAATCTTTATAAAAACAGACTGCAAATTTCCTGATCTCAGAAGGATCGGAGATTGCAGAGCCGCTGCTGGATCGCAGGGAGTGAACTATTTTTCTTTGTCCATTCTTCCTCTCCAGACCAAAGAAGAACTGAGAGGGGGCATCCATCTGTGTGATGTTAAGAAACCGTGATCTGACCAGAGCACCTTCTGCTGCAACGCCCAGCAGGTTGGCTAAAGCCCGCTTTTTGGATTTGAGGGAATTTAAAAGCCCTCGATCTCCTGTAGACTCTGCTCGACTCTGCAGTTCTACCAGCTGAGTCTCCAGGTCCCTCATAGATCTGGTTATGTCTCTAGTGACATTACGAGTGAACTGTTGACAAAGCTGCTTAATCTGAGTCTTTCCAAAGTCCCACCATTGTTGGACACAGCTAAAACCAGACATAGATTTTCTGTGAGCTAGCCAGAAATGTTCAAAAGCCGCTCTAAAAGCTTTGTCATGGAGCAGGGCAACATTAAAATGCCAATACGCACTTTGCAGACGCACATTTTTTATAAAAACAGAACAAAAAACCAGACAATGATCTGAGAAGCCCACTGGGTTGATGTGACAGCTGTTAAAAATGTTCACATGATGTTTAAAAGCGTAGAGCCTGTCTAGCCTGGCCAGAGATAAAAAGTTGTCTTTGGAGTGACTCCATGTATACTGCCTGTGATTTCTGTTAAAAATCCTCCACACGTCTGACAGCTCATGAGCCTCAGTCAGCTGTCTGAGCCTGCATGATGAAGCAGGGTGAGGCTCCTGATGGTTCCTGTCCAACTTTGGATTTTCAGAGCAGTTAAAATCACCTCCTAAAAACAAATATTCATCACTGTTACAATTTTTGATGGTTTCACATAAAACATCCAGTACTTGGAGTCGCTCCACCCCCTTAGTAGGAGCATAAATATTAATAAAAACCACAGTGATCTTCTCAAACTGTGCCCTGACCTTCAGCAAGCTGCCTTTAATGATCTCCTCAGTGTCATATGAAGAAGGTAGGAAACTTCTGGAGAAGACCACCCCCACTCCTCCACTACAGCTGGACCT
>SEMN01000560.1:112500-302500 GCA_005408345.1 Macquaria australasica
GTCTTCAGAAACTGTGAAGCTCGAGCTCTGTTCTCTCGTTTGGTGCCATAAAGTGATGAAGCAGGTTCACATCCACAGTAAACCATAAAGACCATAATTACAAGGAGCCAAGTGGAACAAACTGCTCACGTTAGATTCCTAGTCTGAGACTTCTGACCGAAGTTCAAATGGCTGCAAAACCCACCCTCGCTGGCAGTTAAGTAAAAATAAAAGCGAGTGGCTGTTAGCTACAAATATCTAATCTGAGCTCAGTTTGTGTTTATCTGTGGCACAGTGGAGGTAACCATCTTGGAATAACCCTCCCAAATGGGAATAACGGGAGGTTTTCCAGCTCTTCTTGCCAACACGCTGTGAATATAAAGTATAAAAGTACATTTCTCTCATCGACTGGAGAACATTTTGATCAGCTGTCTGTTACGGCACCTTTTGACCCAGGACATCACTCCGTCTGTCCGATTTTAGCCAAATCTGACCCGCCTCGCTGTCAGGAGGTGCCTGATGGCGTGCGAGCAGAGCAGACCTCTCCTTCTGTACTTTAAAACGACGAGCCCGAGACTCCAGGCGAGGTCATTCATTAAACATGACGTCTAAAAATAAAGGCCTCCTCCTTTCACCGGAACTGCTCTCTTTAATCTGGGCCAGAGCTTCGAGTGGTTTGCATCAGCACATGAGAGACGACATGAGAGACAAAGAGACAAAGAGGGGGTGCTTCACACGGGGAGGAAGAGGAGGAGGAGGATGTTTCATCTTCATCAGGACCAAAGGATGGATTTGTACTGCAGGAGGGTTCACTGCCTGACCTCTGACCTCTCTGTTGGGGTCTCCCCCAAGTAACTAAAATCTCAAATTTGTATTATTTTGCATCATCAATCACGCAGCAGGAAACTCTTTTTAATTAGTGCATTGATTACGACACATTTAGGTGACTCGTACTGTGATTCTGCAAAAATGAAACAAATACTTAACAGCAAAACTATAAACTTGAAAAAAGATACAGAAAATCAAGAAAATAACAAAAACAAAACTGGAGTGCAGGCACAGAAACCAACTAATATAATAAAGGGCAGCATATTACATCAAAATAAGAGATATTACAACTCAAGTGTCACTCAAAAGTAAAACATTAAGAAAGAAATTGGGGTAGAAAAGACAAAAAAGACAAAACATCTAAACCAAACCCCACACAAATATATAGGAAAATAAAATAACATAATCCCACTGCAGCATGACAGGAGACCAACCTACAATTTAGTCCAGCAGTACAAAAAAGATATAATAAATGAAAGTTTTATTCTCTGGATTATCTGATGTATTACCTTGATATTCGGTACGTAAACACAATGCATTCTTGTGGCTGCTTATTCGAGATTTAAAATATCCAAATTCTTGTACCTAATTTAGTTTGGAAAAGGAATGAGGGGCCTTCCAAGCGTTCTATACAGCTTTAATTAATGTTGTTCACGACTGTGTTTACGTTCGAACCATCACATTAAGGTTTTCATATGATGAAGCTGGTGGCAGCCAAGAAACAGTAAACGCCACATAGTCGTTTTGACGCTTCAGTTTTTGTTTCAGATTAAAACAAACCAGACGTAACGTGTTAATCAGGCAGCTTCAGAGGGCTGACACAGGCTAGCTGTTTCCACCCGTTTCCAGTCTCTATGCTAAGCTAAGCTAACCGGCTGCTGGCAGTCAATCTGAACAGCAGCCGAAACTATAATATGATTAAGTAATAATACTTAGTGTGTGTCTGTATTAGTATAGAAACACAACACAGTACACCATGTAATATAGTACAGTATAATATGGTATGGGATATAATATATGAGGTGAAATCTAGTAATAATATTTTGCGAAGTGCAGCAATATAATAAAATACAATATAGTGTAGTATGAGTACATAATAAATATGGTATAATATATGATAAAATATCCTAAATAATATGACTGAACAGTTAAATTAATTCATTTGTTTTGGTGGCAAATCCGTCTTCTTCATCATCCATCACTTCCCCTCCTCTTCCTCCCTCTTCTTCCAGAGGTTTTACACTCCTGGTGCCCCCCCCCCCCACTGTTCATTTCTTTCAGGTTTTACGGTCTTGTCTTCTTCGTCCAACAGGAAGATTCAGCCCCCTCCTCTTCACTTTGGTGACTGTCAACCTCCCCTCTTCATTTTCTTGAAGTTTTACAACCTTGTGTTTATATATTTGACCCTGTAGTCATCTCTTCTTCCTCTTCCTCTCTGTAACCCCACTCTTCTTCTTCATCTCTTCTTTCCTCCTCTTCCTCCTCCCCTCTTTACAACCCCACTGCCTCTCTCTCTTCTCAGACTTTCACCTTCCCTTTCTCTTAATCCAGGAGCTGTTTTCTTCCTCCTCCCTGACCCTCCTCCTCTTCCTCGGTCTTGTAGGTGAGCTGCGTGATTGGGCGGCAGGTTGTGGGGGGGGGATCACGTGGTTCACGTTGGCAGCCCTGTGAGACGCCATTTTGGAGGAAAGTTTGGAATTTGTAGACCTGGGGAGGAGGAGGAGGAAGAGGAGGAGGAGGAAGAGAGAGGAGGGCTTTACACTGAGGGAAGTTTGACACGAATGCACAACGCAGGCTGTGCTGGGAATAACACGCAAGTGTGCGTGCCAGTGCGGGATAAATCCGTGCGTGCTTGGCACGGCTCGAGTTAAGGTGTGCCACCAGGCTGAAGTTAGTTTTGCCCTGGACTGAGGGTCACAGCTGCGGGCTGGCCGCCCGGCAGCTCCCCGTGTAGACTTCCACTTTTACCTTCCGCGGTCAGCCAGCGCGGTGCACGCCGGGGCAGGGAGCCTCTCTGCCGGGGGACTGCAGCTCGGGGAGTCGGTGACGGACGGCGGTTTGGAGGCTGCTGGGCTCGGAGGGATCTTCTTCAGCCAGGCTCCGTCCCGTGTGAGGAGTGTATGTGGCTAACGCAGAACTAGCTCCACACCGAGCCGAGCCGAGCCGGACCGGACCGGACCGGACCATGCCAGTCAGGAGGAAAGGTAAGCCGCTCTCGCTCCTACCGACCAGCGAGCTAGCGCGGCTAGCCGCTGCCTGCTGGGAGGAACTCAAACTGCAGCTCAGCACTTAAACAAACACCAGCACGGATACGAGTCGACCTAAAGTCGGTCCGCACGGCCTGTCCGGGCCTTACTGAGCCGGGCCGGGCCGGGCCGGGCCACTCGGGTGAAGTGAGTTAAAGTGGAGCTACCGGTTAGCCGCTGTCGCACCTGGTCTGGAGACGAGCCCAACTAAAAATAACTAATACTAATAAAATCTTTACGAGCTCAACAGTCTCTGCACCGTTCTTCAAGTAGGTTAGCTAAATATATATATATATATATACTTGTACACGCTTGTGTACTTTAACTTTTATCTGAAGAAAGATCAGATTATTGATCTGTCGGCAGCGCCTGATTATACCTAGTAATTATATTTATACTACAGTACTTTCACTGGGACACCCCGGAGTTTAATGTAGCGTCTCCTCTGGCGTTATATCGATTAGGGCTCCGCCTGAGGACTACTTCAATGATCAGCTGATATGTCATCGTATTTTAATCAATCACTTGGTTTATCAAGTGCCAATAACGATGAACAGTGTCCATCAGTCTTTTTGTTGTTTGACCGAAAGACAAAAACTGAAAAAGTGCACAAATTGATGTGAAAGCACAACACCCCGTTGTTGTGATGTACATGATTGATTGATTTAAAGAAACATCGGTTTTCCTGCAGTGCCTTATAGTGGAGTTTTGTTTCTGTTTCTGAAATGTAAAGATGTCACCAGTTTACACCTCCAAGTTTCCCTTTAAGCCAAAATTTGACCTTCTTTTTAAAGTTGTGTTGGGGCTGAAACTAACGATTATTTTCATTAGTGATTAATCTGCGTTTTTTCAGATTTTAAATTAAAAAATATTACAAGTTCCCAGAGGCCAAAGTGACAGAAATCACAGAAAGCGTCAGAAGTTTTGATGCTCTATAAACACAGAGCTGCCTGGCACACTGACCTTTTATTCAGAGCTGATTTAGTCAATTAACAGAAAATTCTTTTAAAAACCAATCTTGATAAAAGATTCATCGCTTAAAGTCACTTCTTGAGCAAACATGTTGAACACTCTCTGGCTTCTGAAATGTGAGGATCTGCTTCCTTTGTGTTTCGTATCACAGTGAAGTGAATATCTTTAATGTTCGGGGCTGGTTGAAGACGTCTGTAAACTTCTTTCTAAATGATCATCAGATTTTTTTTCAAGCTTTATTTATAGACTTTAAATATAATTCAACATTGTGCAGAAAAACATTTCATCAACAGTGCTATTTCAGACAACAGAGAAAAAGGAAAAAGGAAAACGTATATTTTTCAGAGAGTCTTACAAATCCTAATAATCTTAGTGGTCATAATAAAAGTAATCAAGATAAGGAAAGTTAAGTACAGCCGTTAGACAATGGGGAAAATAAATAAATAAAAGTCCAGGCTTAATGGAGCTTGTACAGTCCAGCAGGAGACCGACTGAATCTAGACGCTATGGCAGCTTCAGTCTGTCCACATAAGTTAAAAATGGCCATCATAAATTACAGAACCTGTCAGTTGAGCCTCTAAGAGCACACTTTTTATTTTTCTAGGTGAAAAGAAACTGCACAACATCTCCAATTCACTGAATATGTTTCCATTTCAACAGAATTAGAGAGTTAAAAGCTACTGAATTAGCCTGTGGTTTGGATAAAGGTAAGTCCTCTTGGACAACACCAGAAACTGGTCTTGGACCAGAAGTCCGGAAAGTGTGAATAAGAGAACCTTTATGTGATGAAAATAACACTTAACTACACTTATTGTTTCAACTCTATATCAAGTCTCTTTCCAGCTCCTTTTTAAAAGTCAATGCTATAACAAATATCAAGCCATAAAGCTCATTAAAATACTGTTTAAGTTGAATGTGAGCATTTTATCTGATTTCCTTCACTTTTGGTTTAGTGAGAATTAGTTTCTTTGGCAGCAGAAGTTTTGATGCTCTATAAACCCAAATGTGCCCTGATGCTTCCCTCTGCTGAGCCTGATACACTGACCTTTAATGCAGCCTATTTGTTGGGGAAAGCCTCCTTTAGTTAAACCAGACCTTCCAGCAGTCTTCAAGTTCTTCATGTTTGTTAGTATCACTCTGATATCTGCGTGTCTCAGCACTGGCGGATTATTGCAGCAGTAAAGCAGCTGTTTGTTCGTTCAGACCAGTGCGACGGTCGTCTGCTGCCGTCGCGTCTCAGATCAGTTTTCATTAGTCGTTGCTCTGCTCTGCTCTGCTGTACCTCCGACTCACCTCTGCTGCTTCCTCCCCCTGTCGCCCAGACGCACAGCGAGCCCTGCTGCTGCTGGAGGAGTACCGGGCCAAGCTGCAGCACGCCGAGGACCGGCAGCTCCGGCACTCCATCCAGAGGGTCATTGACATCTTCCAGAGCAACCTCTTCCAGGCTCTCATAGGTACGATCGCCTCTTTCTGATCCACAAAACACTCAACCAGGGGTCCCCGAACATCCTGGAAAGATCCTGGGGGCTCTGTCATGCAGCTTTCAAGCCATGGAAAGTCTTGGAAAAATAGCAGGATAATCCAAAAATCCTGGAAAACAAGGGGATGTCCCTAGTTAAACTGTCACAAGACCACAAAATGAATTTTAGAGACGTAAACTCTGTGCTGTAAAAGAGCAGAAACTAGTAAATTAATTAAAGAACATACTCGGTTTCAATATTTTGGAAACACAAAATTAAGAAAAGCACTTTTCTTTGACATAAATCTGAATTAATGGGACAGAAATGGCATCAACAAGAACACAAACACCTGCCGGATCACCTGTGTTCATATGTGGGGTAGTGAGTTTTAATCTCTCTCCTCTCAGATGATTAAATACGTATCCAGATACTCAGTCCAACATTCGATACCAAAACTATACTGACACATTTGTAAAAAGATACGATATGCTCCGATGCAAGGCCGATACGGTTCAGCCGCAATGATGTTTTTGAATTTTTAATTATAAAAAATAAATTCTTATTTCAAATACGGAATCAGAAATAGGATATGAAAATGATGCTCTGCCACACCAACAGAAGTGATACGCTGGATTTTCCCCACTAAAATGTTTCTGATGTAAATAAAACGGCACTTCAGCAACAGTTTGGGGCCAGTTAGATTTAGCTTCTAACGCTGGAGTTACTCGCCTTGTGTTGTCTGTAACTTTACCGTCAGCGCACACACACACACACACACACACACACACACACACACACACACACAGAGCGGTAAAGTGTGTGGTACTGTCGGCATGTTTAGTGATGCTGCTAAATGTAAAGAATAAACAGTAGTCTGACATTTCTTTCAGTGTTGGAAAGTGGTGATTTGAATGGGCGGGTCATACACACACACACACACACACACACACACACACACACACACACAGGCTAGAGACACCGGAGTGCAGACGGAAAGCCATTTTGAAAAGATCAGTTTTTAACAGCAGTCTCGATGCTTCTCTTTCCTCCCAGTTTCATGCAGAATTTTGTTTCTGTACCGATGCAGCCGAATCTCTCTCGTATCTGTTTCCTGGTATGTAATGATGAATCTTTACACCCATAATGTGGGATAAACCACTGATTTAATTCCTTATTGAAGATCAAATATCACCTGATGAATGTCAGTAAACTGATAATGTGTCAACAGCTCCTGCTGACCTCTCCGACCTCATCATGTTTGTAGATCTGTAGGAAAGAGTCGGCCATCATGGCTGCAGCCGTCCTTGTGTTTGCTTCTTCTGTGCGAGCCATCGCAGCGTGGCGAGAGGTCATAAAGTTTGTTGGTGTGACCGTCCGGGGGCTGAGAGTTAGAGCGCAGAGACAACGCAAACAGCAGCAGCATCTGGAAGGAAAAAAAACCTGCAGAGGTCCTGAACAGATGAGAACACAGAGGTGAAGTGAGATGATGTGGCTGGTGGTTGGGCATCAAACCTCAATACCTCAAGTGTGGAAAACAGATTCCTAATCTTAGTGATTTAAATCCTCATTTTGCCAGTTTTAGTTTGTATTTTATTCAGACAAAGTTCTTGTACGGCTGCTTGTGTTTAAACAACATTTACCAACTTGTGCTTCTTTTGTTCAATAAAAAAAAGGATTTAACTTGGGAAAAGTATAATTTTGGTGAGTATTGAACCACAGGTATCTTCTGTTATGTTTGCGGCGGGTGGAGCCACTGTGTGCATGTCAAAACAGTTTTTATACTGATTAAATGCTTCAGGCATGTAAACGCACATCTCATCGATCACTTTATTTAGCGTCCATGTAAACAGTTAAATTGGGATCTCTAATCAGAATGATCTCAGTCAGGTTGAAGACATATTGTTGTGTGCATATACAGAGGGCACGCTCCAAAACTGGACCTGCCCAGTAATGGTATGTTGTGGGTGGACGTAGTAAAACGGCTCATTATGCCGACTCGACGGATTTGTGAAAACGGAAGACCATAAGATGTCCCACAACACTGCAATTAAAGCAGAGTAATTAACACATACTTCATTTGGCTTGTAGTGTCTGAATCGATCCACTGCAAACACTAACGGGCCGTGAAAAGATTAAAGTTCATCACAGCAGCTCTGCCACCTGCAGCCGTTTGATGATCAGCTGATAGGAACCTGCCAGAGTTCCCATGCATCCTGAAAAACCTGGAATTCTTTCTTTTTCCTGTTGGACACAGATGAGTAGAGCAACAGACAGGAAATCTGAGGGCAGAGAGAGAGAGAAAGGGATGACATGCAACAAAGGTCCCAGTCCGGATTTGAACCCGGCACGTTGCAGTTACACGGTATGTGTCTTAGACCACTAGGCAACCACGACGCCCCGAGCTGGACTTCTGTAATGCAGCTTTCCAGAGGGACAGAAACATCCTAGAAAACAACGAGTCCATCTGGAAAAAAGGTTTCATAAAGAACAAAGTTTGAATCGTCACCAGCTCACAAAATAGATTTTCGTCAGACGACTTTGAAACAGCTCGGAAGTTCAATTACACCTCCCACTTCCTGTCTTCACATGTGTATTTGGTCTTCCTGCTGGTTGCTGATTGGTTAATTTCGTTTGTGCTAATCAAACCGGCTGAAATTAGTTCAGGGAAGAAGTTGTGCGACTCTTTTGTCCTGTAATGTGAGAGGAAAACCCTGTTATTTGTTAAAATTGTAATGAAAGACTTACAGATGGTAGGTTGACTTGTTTTTCATTATCACACGTACTTCAAACGTCCTGGAGAACGAGTCCTGTAGTAATGTCTGCATGGTGGAGATGTATGTATGTGATATATGTCACAGTATGGCAAATGTGTGCAAAAACATCACTTGGAAAATAATCAAATTGATGTTCAGTTCAACTCTTCACACACGTAAAACAAATCAGTAAGGTATTTTGTTAGTTTTAAATTACTATTTGCATAAAATCAATAATGTAAACGAGAATTATAACATGAGCATATCATCACAATGTGATTCCATTAAAAGACAGTAAATTATAATGTTGAATCATGGCCCAGTCCTGCATCATTGTCTGCTTTGACTCCTGATATTAAATAATAATTAGTGCCGTAGCATGTGTTCTCAGGCCTTGGCGTGTTTGTCACGCTCACCCTGACGTCCCAGCATCTGAGTGTCACTGATGAAAAATAGATTTCTGTTGCACAATCTGCCAAACCCCCCAAAAAGAGATGTCTGCAGCAGGCCGAGCACAGTGTAATCCCTCTGTGGACACGACGATTACCCCCACTCCATAATCCTACCCCCCCCCCCCCCCACCACTGCTGATTTGCAGAGCGGGCTGTGTGCTTCAGCTTCTGTTTTTCTTCTCATTCTCTCAGTTCAGACTGGCCTGATTCCTCTCAGAGAAACAGATGGCATCAATTGAATCTTTTCAATTTAATAAATCAACATTCAGTTTTCAGCCCTAAAGATTTGGATGTTATTCTGCTAATTGCAGCGCGTCTGAACTCTGCAGGTTCTGGCTGCCCCGGACTTATGACATTAAAGGGTATTTTTAAACCTGGGTCTAAATGACTAATAGGTACCAAAAGGTTTGGAACTGGTCCAGTGGATCACCTCCACCGGCAGCCATGAATGGGCTGCAACATAATCCTTGCAGGCAATTGTGTTCATGAAAAGTACGTCCACTAAAAGTGCTTGTTTTTGCCACTGACTCTGGTTCAGACTGTTATCAACATCATGGAAATGATCCCTACAGAGACAGACTGGTAAAGAGTAAGATCCTTTGTGTTTAACCAGAAACACAAGTCTCGCTCTGAAATCTGGCGAGAGGTCGAGTTGTTGCAGGAAGACGACGGTGTTTCTGATGGAGATCAGTTTCATCTCTGTGCCTCCAGTACAGAGACAGGTCCAGGACACATTTTATCATAGCTTAGCACAAAGACTGGAATCAGGGGGAAACTGCTAGTTTAGCTCCATCCAAAGAGGAAAAAATCCACCTTCCAACCACACCAAGTCTGTCTGTTTGCATGTTTTATCTTGCTTGTTGATCAGGTGTAGAAATAGAACTGTATAAAGGAGACATTGTGGTTTTAGCAGCAGTTAGTGTTGGAGCTGTTTTGTTGACCAACAACCAAAAGCAGCTTTGACTTACTAACAAGATATGATGGTGTTTTACATCTTAAATTCAGCTTTTAGCAGTCTTCAAACTGTTCCAGTTGATCCAGTTTCTGTGGTGTTAGGTTTCAGTTGTGATTGACATTTTAACCTGTGTTTGATCCTCGCCGTTGACCTCTGCACACACTCTGGGTGTGGTGAGTTGGTGCTGTAAGTGTTATCCTGGACGGTGTGTATTTTGCACACAGAGCTGCTGCTCTGATATAAAGGTGTGGTCTTTTATTAGACTGTACAACAGAAGCTCTTGTGTCAGACTCGGCAGTCTAACTGGTTAATATGATCACAGTTTGCTGTTCTCAGATCAGTCACTGGGTCTCTTTTAAAGATGCCAGTTATCTGTCTTTTAATTTGATTTCTGAAGGTCAAACATAACAGTTGAACTGAAGACCCCATTAAGGTTCTTGGAGAACTGTGATCTTTTTAGTTCTTTGTGTGTAGGCATGTGCCATTTTATATATAGACTATACTATACCAGAGGTGGGACCAGGTCACAACTCACAAGTAAGTCTTTGCACTCAAGTCCCGAGTCCTTAACTTTGAGTTTTGAGTCCTAAACAAGTGATAATGTGCTCTTCACCAAATGTACAGCCATTTTAACAACAGAGGAATAATATATTCAGTTTAAACTATGCATGAATGCTTTTAAAAGTTTGTACTTATTTGTTAAAACAAGTGCAACTGAACTTAATCATAAAAAAGTAAAGTGTGTACGTTTCTGTTTCGTATTTAAATAACACACATTTTCATCTTTGGGCTTGAGGGGGGGCTGCGGGGGCGGGTTAACTTCAGATCTTGCCTCATCATGTTTAGACGTTTTCTTCAGTATCAGCAGTAACCCAGTGATGGTTGTCTGTTTGCATTGTTACCGTGTCAACAGGAACTGCTGATGCAACATGACTTGTCATGATGGAAAATTGCTGAAAACATAGATGTATCAGCTGAGAGAAATGGGACTGATGCCAAAACTCATTCATACAGTTTCTGTGCGTTCAGAAACTGGAACCGGAGGATGTTTGGTCTCTTAAGCAGTTAGTTGATGTTGAAATTGATGCCAGATAATTTTCTGTCCATCGACTGACCTCTGCTTCTAAAACAGCTGGTAGAATATAAAAACTGTGACGGCTGAATTAGAGCTTTCCAAACAGAGATGAAGAACCATGTTCAGGTTCTGTGAGGAACCTTATTCTTACAGCCTGCACCCCCCCTGTGTATGAGCCTCTGTGGTAACCGCAGTGCTGCTGTCAAACATAAACCTCTAACTTGGGAAACAGCTCGCTGGTCTCACTGTAAAATGATCTCTTAACAGTCTCCCACAATCCCACAGAGGTCCCTTTTTATTGGACATCAGTACGGTGCTGTGTTTAAGGTCGTCCCCCGAGGACTCTCGCACTAACTGCTGCTGCACAACAGTCGCTCCTCTGCATGAAGCCTGACTGGTGGCTTTTCATGCTGCCAGGTGAAGCCAGGTTTTAGGTCTTTGCTGGTTTAGTTTGTCTCGTCTTTTAACACCAACCAAAAATATTAATTTACTTTGATATGAAACAGAGGGAAGCACAAATTCTCAGTAACCTGCAAAGAGTTACTTGATGTCTGAAATGAGTTTACATTTAAAAACAGTTGACAGTGCAGTTGATTGACTGCTAATTGATTAGTTACCTGAGTGTTTCAGCATTAATTGTGTGTTTGTTTTTGCGTTTAAAGATCTGTGTTACATTTATGCTAACTTTAGGAGGTCACAGAAATGAACTGTTTACCACCGTCATAATGTTGCTTGTACAACTCCACCACTACTGTCCACATTTCCATGAAATAAGATCAGTCGTCAGGACGCTGCAGGACTACAGAGTCTGACAGGAGTCTGGTGGTTGTTTCTCATCTTTTTCCCCACTTTGAAGCGTCCTTATTTCACTTCAGGCTGACCCAGACTGACCTCCACCTCCCTATAATCCTGCTCTTTCATACTTTCCTCAGCATCCAAACTCTGCAGGTGGATGCTGCTTCAGACTTATTCAGCTTAATCAGTAACAAGATGAGTCTGCAGCCGCGCTAGCTGCTCTGTGAGGCTGCACCTGATTTTCACACAGAATCAGGCGTTGCAGTGATTCGCCGCAGGGTTGTGCGGCGGTGCGGGAGTGTCTGATGCTAACCAGCAACCCCAGCTTGAAGACCGATACAGGCCAAGCCACTGCAGGAGATTAAGGTCTTTGTGCTCCAGTAATCACGGAGCCGATCGATCAGTTTCTCTTCCATCTTCTTGTTGCTCAGTAAACAGCTAATGCTACAAGGCTACATGTAAACAAAGTTCTTCACCTGGGCGTCTGCCGGTCTGATCGCCGGCGTGATTGGCAGCTGCAGCGTGATGCCGGGATGCGTTTCTCCAAAAGTTGACTGTTTTAACTTTTGTTGTGGCACCCCCTGCGGCCCCCACCGCCGCAGCCTGAACGCTGGTTCAAATAAATGGGAAAATCTGCGTTTTCGCCGCAGCGCCTGATTGTATGTGAATTCGGCCTTAGACACAGCAGTGCTTTGAGCTAAATGCTAACATAGATGCTGATGTTTCGCAGGTATAATGTTCACCATCTTAGCATGCTAACATTAGCTAGTTAGCAGTAAACAGAGAGCAGCCGAGGCTGATGGGAGCGTCTGTAGTTCTGCAGGTGTTTGTGTTGGACACATTAACATGTTGACCTGATGGTGGCGCCAGATGAAGAGTCAGAGGATCAGCAGAGTTATTACAGTTCATCCTGAGGGGAACATGAACGATGAACCACATTTCATCACAATCCATCCCATAATAGTTGTTGAAGTTCAGTCTGGATCAGAGTGGAGGACTGACAGACTTTTCCAGTCGCTGTTATGGCTAAAAACACAGAATGAATGGATTATTATTCTGAAGAGGGAACTTGGTGTTTTCAGGTCTAACATCAGCTTCTGTACTTGGTTTATTTGGAGCTATGTTTACTCATCAAAGGGTTTTACACAACATTTGATGATATCGGTGTAAATCTTCACTTTGTTTGGGCCTTTGTTTGCAGTGGTTTTCTTGCAGATGTGTCAGTCAGTTATATTACAGCATTTAGTGCAAAATAACCTGAAACACGCATGATCTAAACATGACAGTCCGACCTGAGGTGACCTGTCTGACTGTGAGCCGGCTGATGGATCTGAATGTGTTTCTGATCAGGTTGCAGTCAGAACGGAGTCGGTCTGAAGGGTTAGGGTTAGACGAGATTACAGAGTGGAGTTACTGCAGCGGCTCCACGTGGCACCGAGTTTGGCTTTTACTGTGAAAGAGCCGAGCTGAAGGAAGTTCCTGACTTTTACTGAGGAGGAAGAGTTTGGTTTCCACTGTGCTCTGTGCGTCATCCTAATTTCTGTTTACTAATGATGACGAGAGAAGACAAAATGTCTTCAGTCTGGAGTGTGAAGAGCAGAGCTGCTGAAGTGCTGATCTAATGGTTTATGGGAAAACATCTGTGCTGGCCGGCTGGCGGTCAGCTGCCACGCCGAGCCAAAGAAAGCCTCGCTTATTTTAGATCGGCGCTCTCTGTAAGCCCTCTTCAGAGTTGTGTGTCCAAAAATAAAATGGCATGTTGGATGTGACCACTGGGCTGGAGGCTTTTTATAATATTGGCTTCACATAGGCTGTCTGCAGGGACAGGCTCATAATATCAATCAAACTAACAATCAATCAGAATTAATTGTCCTGTGAAGGCAAACTTGATGTGTTCAGTTTAATAACTTTGACTCTGAATGCAGCCGAGTATATTCTGATCCCAAAACTGAATGTCATCATAATTTTACGCATGAACTCATATTTTTGGTCACTTTTTCTTTGTAACAATTAAAACTTATTTTACAAAATAAAAAACAAAACAAACGTCAACAAAGCAGGAGGATATCTTAGCTGACTGTGTTAAAGTCCGCATTGTCTTAATGTTTAATATATAGATATATATATATAGATATATAGATATAGATATAGATATATAGATATAGATAAAGGCGTCCTGGCTGTTTGCAGTGAAAGTGTTTCACCTAATCCTTTTTTCCATCTCAGATATTTCCCGTCCATCTATTGTTTTTGTCTGAGAGGTTCAGTTTTATAGCAGTTTTTAGTCAAAGCTTTTTAGAGTTACAGGTCACTTACTCTCCTGAGGGATCTAACACCTTAAGATCTCACATTTATTCTTCCAATATATGTTCGTCTTTGTCTACGACTGCGTCTAAGGATTATTTTCCTTATTGAATTATCTGACAGTTACTCTCTGGATTATTCGTTTAGTCGTCAAATATCTTGATTTGTCCAACCAACAATCCAAACCCCAAAAAGATTCAGTTTACGACGATGCCAGCAAATCCTCATCACCAACCAGAGCATTTCTGATATTGTTTCACTACTTTTGGTTGAAAAGTGACTGAAATGATTAATCGATTATCAAAATAATTGCTGATTATTTTGTGTGTCGATTGACTAATTGTCCAATCGACTTACCGTTTCAGCTCTACACATGGGCAGAAGATGTGTGATTGATTAGCGTCTGTGTCCTGATAATCTCCAATGCTGCTGTGAAGAATGAAATTATTATTTTTTTGTAACGAAAAAAAACGAATTGAATTCTTCTAAACAAATTCCCTAACTTGCAATAAGTGTAAAAAAATAATTTCCAGTAATGTTTGAACTTACACCTCATTACATCATCAGTTGTTATTTTAAATGAAATCTGGAAGAGGTTTGGTTCCTATCAGAATAAACTGCAAACATCTGTCCTAATGGGTCCACGACTACAGGTCTTCACATGTTAATTTAGTCCTAAAATCTTTCAACAAATGAAAAAATCTGCTATAAATAATCCTGTTTCAAGAATTCCCTCAAAGTGTCATTTGTGTTGTCTCATGAAGCTGAAACTCATTTCTGGGAAATATCTGAAAGCAGACATATTACAGGACTCCACTGTTTGTCAAGTGTAACCCAGATTTAGCTGAGTGGTGTTTGTTGATGGTGCTGATCCGGGCCGTCTGTGGTGTTGTTGCTCCTTGATGACACCCGGGGGTCGAGTCCTGTTCGCTGCTGCTGCTGTTGTCTCTGCTCTCGACGCCATGCGAAGATGTAACCTGATGAACGCTAGAACAGCTGAGACTGACCTTTACATCGCTGAGCGTCAGTGTCGACCCTCCACTCAGGATACAGTCTGCTCTGTTAGCACTCGGAGGGATTTATGATCTATAACAATGTGCGGCCGCCGATATCTGCTGTCCATATGTCTCTAACATTGAACTGAAGTCACAGTGAAACAGTTCATTTTTCAACCTGGTGTCTCAATTTCAATTGCAGAACTGGCACAAACTTAACATTAAATTACAAATAAACATAGTTTTTTTAAACATTATTTACAGTTAAAATCACATTTCTGTTCCTTCCTGAAAGTACAGTTCCACACGGTATCACTCCTGTCTCTTCTCATGTCCAAACCTTGCAGAGATGCAACGATTAGTTGATTAATCAATTAGTCGATCTAAAGAAAACTAATTACCAGCTGTTTAAGTCATTTTTCAAGCTGGAAAGTCTTTGAGTGTTTGGGTTTCGGACAAAGGAGTGATTTGAAGATGTTACTTTGGGCTCTGGGAAAATGTGATGTGATTTTTTTTTTTTTTGTGTGTGGACATTTTACAATTAACTAAACAATTAATCGATTAGATGTGAAAATAATCTGCAAATTAATTGATAACGGAAGTAATCGTAAGTTACAGCAATAAAACGTTGTCTCCAGCATGTCAAAGAAAAACAGTCTGGCTTTAGGTGAATATTAGGTTTTCCCTTAAAACAAAGAAACCTTTATAAATAAAACTTTTAATAATCAATAATCTATTGTTTTCTGTCCCCATACCATAGTTTAGTCTACAAACTGTCAGAAATAATGTGACAACATAATCTCAAGTCAAGGTCCAACTTTTATCAGCACACGAAACTGGCTCAGGTGTCCTGACGTCACCTGGAGTCTCACACCTGAAACAGCGAATCACGTGAGAGATCGTTTGTTGACTCATTCTGATCTCAAGGTCAAGAATCAGCTTCGTTCAAGTATGAAGTAACGACGAACGGGCCACAGAAACTTTAAATGTGTGGATGTGAAGGAGAGTATGTGCCTTTTTTTTCTTCATAAGTCCCAAAAACATTTTCAGATCTCCATCTTTGCATCAGCAGCTCTCATTGGAGAACAACCTGTGATGTCAGCAGGTTATTCATTAATAAAAACATATATAACGCATTATTGAAAGGTCTTGCCGTGTGATTTTATTTGACAATGTGCCTATTCAAACGCTCCCTTGGATGTCATTGAAAATCCCTTGAATATGTGTTTGGTCTTCTGTCCTCTCAGATATCCAGGAATTTTACGAAGTGACCTTATTGGACAGTCAGAGATGGGTAGAGTCTCCAAAGGTGGCGGACCCCATGGCGCCCGTCAACCTGTGGGACTTCTCCAGCCTTCAAAGCACAACGGTGACCTCGGACACTCTGCCCAGCCTTAGCACCAGCGTCGAGGTAAGACCAGCCCAAAGAATCAATAACACACGTCTGCTTACAGCTGGCTGTGGGCCTGTCGGAGCCATCAGTAACCAGTCGTCAGGGTTAATGACGGCTGTGGGTCAGCGACTAACACAGGACAGGAAGTGACTCTGTCACTAAACACTCAGACTGTATTCGAAACCGCCTACTACACCAGCAGTACGTGCTGATTTGGCCAAAATGTAGCATGTAGGATGCAAACAAAAGCTAAACCTGCAGTATGCCAAAAATACCCGCATGTCGTTCTGATTCTGAAAGAATCTCCAGTGTGCATCGGACCAGTCTACCTCGCCTGCTGTGTCCCACAATGCAAAGCGCTGGCGGTGGTTTGCCGTTATGTAACTTACTCGGCTGTCCACCAAAATCTGTTTCTGAACAAATTTGAGGAGAGAAATAAGCAGCCAGCTGCTGAATCTTCACTCACATTAGATCTACAAGGCCGAATTTAAAAGTTTTACTACTAATCCAACTGCTAGCCTGTTAGCTTGCTACTATCATTTCCCATTAAACAGAGATTGTCAAAGAGGGGGTCTTCCCCAGGGAGGGTCCAAACTGTTTCGGGGGGGTTCAGTGAGTGGAAGTGAAAAAATATTACATTAGTTATCAAAGAGATCACATAAAGTATTCTAAATATGTGTGATTTGGGTAAAGAGACGGTTCAGAGATACAGTTTTGGGGAATTTTACTGTTTTTCCCAGAGTCAGAAACTCTGAGGAGGGAGGAGGTCTGAGGAGGGAGGTCTGAGGAGGGAGGAGGTCTGAGGAGGGAGGTCTGAGGAGGGAGGAGGCCTGAGGAGGGAGGAGGCCTGAGGAGGGAGGTGGCCTGAGGAGGGAGGAGGCCTGAGGAGGGAGACCTGAGGAGGTAGGAGGCCTGAGGAGGGAGGTCTGAGGTGCTGCAGTTGGACCAGAAACTGGCTAAGCCTGGCCTAGCATACTCCAAAATAAATCGATTTGACAGTTTCATACTGCATACTACTATGAAAAACAGTATGACGAACGCAGTATGCAGTATGTAGTACAGGTAGTGTGTAGTACACACTACATACTGCGTCTGTCGGTAGTGTGTAGGAGGCGGTTTGAGTACAGCATCAGTCTGGTTTGGTCTCCTTCAGTGTGAACTGGTGTGTTCTCTTTGATGTGGAGTTTGTTGCTGACAGGAACAGAACAGCCCTCAGCAAGTAAAAATAGAGAATATTAAAAATAGATCCCGCCTTTCAAAACGTTACAGGATGATGAGTGAAGGTGCTTTTGTGTTTGCCACAGTCTGTGTGATGTGATGAGAGTGACGGTATGCTCCTCCCGAGAGGTGGAGACGAGCCTCCATCTCTCCTCTCAGTGCTTTTAACGATCATCTTATAAGTGTTGGGATATGAAACCATTAGAGGCCGACCTGCTGCGTCATCTCTCTGCTGGTGTTCTGTTGGTTTTCTGGCTGATGGTGTTTGCTGTTGTTTGATGGTGCTGGCTGTGCTTCTTCCACTCAGGTGCATTTTCATGTTTGTTTGGCATCGAGAGGATGTGTTGAAGTGGGATTCAGACGTGTGACTGGGTGGAAGGGGAAGTTGGTTTTCCTTTTATTCAACTTAATTGATCGCTTGTTCAAGCAGTCAGACCAAACCACAGTGTGAGCAGCAGGTCAAAACAACAACACTGATCTTAACACAGTTTTCTGCATGTTATTTGGTACCAAACATTTAAGAGGTGCTTTCAGACAGCGAGTGGTTGCTGCTGCTGCCTCCAGTGTCTTCAGTGTTCGAGACGAATGATACAGGAGCTAATGTTACTATGTGAGTTATCCGTCAGTGAAGAAACATTAATGAAGTTTAATTAGTTTTAAAGTTTGTTCATCCTGTCTGGGCCAGTAAACGTCTATATGAATTGTGTGGTATTGTTAACTGTATCTCTATTTTAAGCTACAACCCGCTCTATATGGCAACATGATGAGATTAGAGTACGTCGATGGCGTCAACCTGTCATGTATGGTGCAGTGAAAATTAATCGGCAACTTTTTTGATAATCGATTAATCGTTAGTCATTTTTTTAAAGCAAAAATGCCAGAACTTCAGTGGCTACAGCTTCAGTTTTGTTTCCACATGTGAATGTTTGCTGGTTTTTAGTCTTCTACAATAATAAACTGAATACATTTTGGGTTTTGGACTGACGGTTGGACAAAACAAGACATTTGATGACGTCACTGTGGACCAAACAGTAATCGGTTAATTGAAAATATGATCAGCAGACTGATGATGAGAAAGTTGTTAGCTGCAGATTTATGCAGGTTGTTAGCAGGATCTGAGGGAGCCTCAGCTGGGAAGTTGCACCTTACTGCTGCCGTCCAATCAAAATACAGACGCAGCAGCTTTTTGTCGCTGTCTGAAAACACCACATTTCAAAAGAAGGTGAACATCTGAAAAATCTACGTTTGTGTTGAGGTGAGTTTTTTTCTCCAAAACCAATAAGAAATGATTTATGTAATTGATCTCCGCACCTCATCAGTAAAGTGGAGACAGGAAGTGATGAGCAGCAGTGGAAGAAGTACTCAGATCTTTTACCTGAGTAAAAGTAGAAAAGTGTTAGCGTCAAAGTATTCTTAAAGTACCAAAAGTAAAACTACTCATTATGCAGAATAATATACATTATATTATTGGATTGTAATAATTGATGTGTTAATGTTGCAGCAGGTAAAGCTCATTTTAATTATATTCTGCTGGGTAGATTAATCTGTAATCATTCATCATCATTCATTAGTTATTTATATTTTGTATTAATAATCTGAATCTGTAAAGTAACTAAAGCTGTCAGATAAATGTAGTGCAATATTTGCCTCCAAAATGTAGCAGAGTAGAAGTATAAAGTAGCATAAAGTACAAGTACCTCACAGTTGTACTGAAGTGATCGCTGGTGATGAGTAGAAATGCTGCACAGACAAGTTCAAGGTTATTGCTGCTAAATAGCCCATAATATCCTCCTTTTTTTGGTGAGCCATATTGTTGGCCTGGTACTGGTCCACGGCGCGGGGGTTGGGAAACCTCTGCTGTCCATAAAGGAAGTGAAAACACAGAAATCTGAAAATAAACACAGGAGAAACTCCTGATCTGAGCCGTTTCTTCCTTGCAGTCGGTTGTTAATTAACATGAATTCACCTCAGAATGACACGGTTTGCTTCCTGCCGAGTCATCTACACAGGGCTGTCCACACACTTTTGGCCGTGTGTTTGTTTCTGGGGGAAAAGCAGCAGTTTAGTTATTTTTTTTCTGTGACTGTAATCATGAAGATAAAAGTCTCAAATGTAAAACCAGCGATTACACAAGAGGAACAAACCGTGGATTAGTAAAGGTAAAGATGATCAGTATCCCAGTTTGATCAAATCTGTGTTCAGCAGCAGAGGATCTGTCTGTCGTCTCTCTGTAATCCCGTGTTTTCATTACAGTTTATGGGATTAGACAGAAGTTGGAAAATAATCCACAAAATGTCATTTTGTGTCCTGGTATGAAATAGACTTTTAAGGCTAAAGTTTGTGGAGGAAACGGCAGTAAAACGTGAACTATATACATGCTCATTATCATGCAGACAAAGAGGATCGCAATAGACTTATTGGATGTTTTTTTATTTATTTATCCTAAACGTCTGTTACTTTTTTACATGAGGTTTACAGCAAACCCTCATTTTCATTTTAAGTAAATAAACAAACAAAACACATTTAACCTACAAATTAATTTAGATTAAAGCCT
This sequence comes from Macquaria australasica, assembly GCA_005408345.1. Classification (NCBI taxonomy): domain Eukaryota; kingdom Metazoa; phylum Chordata; class Actinopteri; order Centrarchiformes; family Percichthyidae; genus Macquaria; species Macquaria australasica. Next base: position 132,480 of record SEMN01000560.1, read on the forward strand.
TCTTATAATACTGACGTTTTTTAATATGTTGTCAAATCAACAGACACACAAACAACAAATTCATTTAAATTAAAATGAGTTTCATTGAAATTTATAGTAATAAACAGAACCAGGGTTAGGGTCTTATCTAAAGATTTTCCCACATAAACGGACAGTTCAAGTTCTTCAAATGAAGTTTTTTCCAAATGTATGACAGAAATCGGTTGTTGTTGTGACCTTTGGAAACCAGGAGGAGTCGGCTGTTACCGTCATCAGAGCTCTGAACTCTGAACTCAAGTTCTGGTAAACCTTCTGTTCGTGCGAACCAGCTGTTAGTAAAATGTGTCATCACAGAGTCATATCTCAGTTCATACACATGGTGGGAAGTGGCCAGAGGTCATATTTGCAGCGCTGCATGCTCCTGCAGACTGCTGGACTCTGAACGCACCATGTAGAGACCTCGCTGATTCACTTCTTCACAGTGCAGCAAAATGTACCGCAGTGCTTCAGGTGTGTGCGCGTGTGTGTGTGTGTGTGTGTGTGTGCGCGCGCGCAAGACAGACAGGAAAAACACGTCCTCTGCAGCTGTCTGATGTATACACATTGTATGTATTTAAAGTAGTTTGAAAGGTAACAAGAAACAACATGTAAATCAGACAGTTCTGGAGTTGTTCTTTTGGTGGAAGTAAAAGTAGAAATACCACAGTCTAAAAATACTCCAAGTAAAAGTCCTGAAAGTAAAAGTACAGAAGTATAATAAGCAGAATGTACTTAATAAAAGTAAAAGTACTCATTATGCAGAATGGCTCCTTTCACACTGTTATATTATTATATAATATTATATTATCACTAACAAATACATAAAAGAGCATTTTAATGATGTGTGTCAATGTGGAGCCAATATCAGATACTTTGTGTACTACTGGGTAGATTAGTAGTTTAGTACTGCATCACATCATAGGTTTTCTAAATGTAAAAAGTAACCAAGTGTCAAACAAATGTAGGGCAGTTAAAAATTCAATATTTCCCTCTGAAATGTAGTGGAGTAGAAGGAGAAAGTGGCATAAAATGGAAATACGTAGCTAGGCTAGCAGTTTCCCCCTGCTTCCAGTATTTGTGCTAAGCTAGGCTAAACCTGAAACTGGGGGACTGTTGCTTTAAAAGAGTGAATGAAGCCGTATTGTTATTCCATCTGATGACCCTGAGCTTTGTGCTTCTGTTGCTTTTACTTTTTGCTGACTTCAAGTTCCCACAACATGACGAAGCTGCGGCGGCTGCAGTTTGACTCGTGGTCCTCTGTTTTAGCCTGCAGTGCAGTGCTCAGGTGTGGGTCACATGGGTTCAAAGGTGAACTGTTTTACCTGTTTGGAGTGCCAGATGAGAGGGTGTTTGTCGTCACTGTTTAGGCTCTGTTGGTCAGTCGGTCCGCCACATTCTGACAAATATTTATATTTTAATGACCTTTGAATATAGTTCAGGATGAATCAGAATAAGATTCTATTAAAGTGACGGTAGACGAGTTTTTGCTTTAACTTGTCATGAAGTAAATGTTGATTGCACAGTGTAATGGCTGTAGAGTAATGACACGATGTGCGTTTAGACTGGTTCCCTATAAGCCTCGCTTTCACTGTGCAGGTCTGAATGCCACCGGGTACGATCTCCCGGGAAAACGAAGGCTCCATTTACGGCACAAAGGAAGTGCATCAGCCATTGCAACCAAAACAGGAAGAGGACAGCCATGGACGTATAAAGAGAACAAGGATATCGCTGTTACACGTTGTATAATTGTTTCAGTAAAGTTCTTAAAAAAACAAAAAAACAAAGAAGATGCACTTGTTTTCCCCGGTTGCTCGCTAACTGTAGCTGTCCTAGCGGAAATGACAGAGGAACAACCGGAGTAACTGTGGAAACTCTACCAGCACAGAAAAAGAGCCCCGTTGACGGAGGAGGCAAAGAAAAGTTGTCTATTGCCACTTTAAACTGAGCTTTACAAGTAGAGGTTCATCAGCTGACTCATCTTTTCAATTCGATTGTTGGGTCTCCAAATACGACGTAGACCAAACATCACATGTTCAGTTCAGAGTCCAGCAGGCAGAACACACTTTCAGTAAGGGCTGAGGACAGTAGTTAAAGCGTGAACAGTGGATAAAACACAAGTGCACCTGCAGTGATTATAAATCAAACACACGAGACTCAGGAAACAGGAGTTATTGGTAACAAGGAAACTGGATTCACTTTGGGTCACTTTGTGTTTGTTAACTCTTTTACAGCCGCTGTGTTTTCTACTCTGACAGACTCCACCTGTCTGACAAACTCCACCCATCTGGCACTGAAATGGGCTCAAACAGACCACAGAAACTCTGTGCAGTTGAAGTTTGAGCCAGGTGTGTGGTTTGCATTGAACTCCTTCTCTTTCTTTCCTCTTTCTCTGGTTGTAAACATCACGTGGTCACTCGTAGGACTCCCCCCTCCTAAACGAAATCCTGCACACGTTGGCGCAGGCCAAACGCTCGCCCCGCCGTCACGGACAAGTAAGTACCGGACGCCTGCTGTTGGTGGGAGGGGGTGTCGGTGTCCTCCACCTTCGCCGCATGTCCCATCCAGTCCTCATATGCTTTGGACCACCGGAGGGGGGCGGGGGTTCGGGGTCCAGTGTCAGAGGTCAGGTTTGCCCAGATGGCCTCAAGGTGTCGCTGTAGTTGATTCGCACGATGTGAGCGAAGTGAAAGCAGAGAAGAAATCTTGCTAACGCGTCATGTGGCCGAGAAGCAGCTGAGACGACTGAACAGTTTTAAAGTCCTTATTTCGTTAGTTAATTAGGACTTAATTAATTAGGATTATTTGCAGGAGAGCAGAGTTGTGATGAAACAAATTGTTCAGTGCAGTTTTAGTACAAACAGTTAAGTTTATGAGCTCTGATATTCTCTATAGGAACTGACTGACAATCAATAAAAGATCTCTGAACAGCCAAAATGAAACAAATAATAAAATAAGTTCTTGCCATTGAAGGCCTCTGTCATCAAATTTTGAAAAAGTAAAGTTTAAGTAACCTTTGGACATAATCTACAGCGCTAACACGGTTCAGTGTAGAAGATACTGTATATTTTGTATATTTTTCTGATTGCTTTGAGGTTTTGTGATCAGTACTTGCTGTCACAAAGTAGTTCTGCAGACAGATGTGACTAAAACATTAGGCTATCAGGTTAATTTAGACTAAGTTTAAGAGAGTCTGATCGTCTCTGTTTGGACTCCTGGAAAGACTCTTTTTGTTCCAGCAGCTTCTTGCAGCTTCTTGCCGCTTCAGCAGTAAATAAAAGACTCCCGATGAAGCTCACTTGAGAAGAAACACAGCGACATTTTGAGGCGGTCTGTGGTGGGTTCAGGGGTCATGGTTCATTGTGCTGCTTCATTCATTTTTGGTTCATGTTGTCGGGTCTGAACAGTACACCTCCTGTCCTCAGAGCTACGAGCAGATCCACACTGACGGACAGACGGACTCAGCGTGAGGAGTTTGTTCCACAATGTGAAATTAGGGCCGTATAAATGAAGGGGGCCGTAGATTGGACACCCCTAATATAGATGGATCTTTTTATCCTATCCTTTAAGCTCAGCTTAAAGCTCAGTGTTACAGTTTTACTAGACGTCACATTAGTGGAGTTTCAGCCGAATAAATCAGATGCTGTAATAACTTTGAAATCAAATTATATTTTGGGAATTTAACCTTTTCCCTTTACAAAATAGGAGTTGTTTGAAAAATTCCCGAATCTGTAACATTTTTCAGTGTCAGAGCTCCAAACGTAAATTATCTCATTAAACTTATTAAGCTCCGACGTTGACTGCGATGGATTGATTTTCATAGAAATGAAGTGGAACCAATGACAGCCCGGGAGGAAGGAAATCAAAATAACCACTGGAGGATAATTTAGAAAAAGCAGTTTTTAAGTTAGTTGAAGGACCACAGCAGTGTTTATTCCACTGATATATTTAACTGACACACTTTATGCCACAGAAGCTCCTGACTCTGGGACCCACGACGCTAGTTTTCAACCAGCTGCTTCAAAATATCCGTTTGTTGAGAAGTGGAGCGCCTCATTAGTTCTGTAAACAGCGACTCTGGGTTTTATGGTTCACTCAGAGAGACTGGAGCTGTACTGGTGTTCAGGACCTTCATGGTGGTGGTTCATGTGGATTTCAGTTCTGGTTTTATGTGCAGGTTTGCAGTCATTGTGTTTTCATGTTCTGCTTTAACAGGCATCGGCCATCATCACATCTGTTCATATTTAAAGTTGTTAAGCAGAAATAACTGAATGTTTAACAGAGTTTTAATGACCTGGTGTCCGTCTGAGGGATGTTTGAAATATTTGTACCAGCGACAGGTTGTTCACCCAACTTAGTTTGACAGTATACAGGATATTTAATGACTTTACACCACCGTTAACCATGTATTTATGCAAATTATCACTGGAGCTTAAACATCATCCACCACTGCAGCTCTGTTTGCAGCAGCTGTGATATCTGGTTAGATTCATATCAGGTTATAAAAGGTTACTGAAAGAATTATCAGAGTTAATCTGAATTCTCCTGAGCAGTGAAACGGCTGTTCTAACTGTCCAGTGTGTTAATTTCAACTTTGTTCCACAGGCAGCACACAGCTGATTACATGCACCTGAGTGAATTTGCAGCTTCAAGAAGCTTCATTAATGTGGAAGTCTGTGGCTGCCAATATTAAATACAAATAATCTAATCAAATTTAATTTTCTATTAGTGTGAGCATTAATGACGGTGTTAAAGTCCAGTTATCATTTTCATGTTAGAAAATGCACAATTACTGCAAAAAAAACTCCACTGACTAATCATTTTCAACATTTTACACACAAAAGTCAGATTCCTGCCTGCCCACACTGCCTCGTCTCCTGCTGCTGCGACGCACACTCCTCCTCCTCCTCCTCCTCTTCGACCATTTGGCGTTGAGTCATACATGTAATAAGAAGCAGTCAGTGTGTTTTAAAGTTCTTGAATTCAGAACATCAACTGAAGCAGTGTCCTGTGTAATTAACGGAACATGCAGACCTTGACATGTTGCTCATTTGTACCTGTGATGAGTTTGTGGTCTGATGTTAAGTAGGATGCTTTGCCGCTTCTTGGAAGCACACATGCCTTGTCGGAGAGTGAATTGGTAACCATTTCTTATTTCCAAGACAAAACGTCCCAAAATTAACTGGTTCCAGCCTCTCGGGTGGTAGAAGTACCATGTTTAAGTCTAAATGTTCTTTTGTTAGAGCTAAATGAATTGTTTTCAGGTGTGAGAAAATAAAAACTGAACTGTCGGAGGTGTATTTTTTATTTTTCAGCCTTTCAGTTTGTTTTCTTTTTCATTTTTTAGTTTAATGTTGTTTTAATAACATTCATATATACAGATCTGCATAGTTGTGCTTGTATTCAGTTACACAGTCAAGTATGTAAATGGTGCCTTCATCTGCTGTTGGAAAAAATCGATTTTTAGATGGAAGGTCCTCAGACAACCAGGTAAATGGGAGATATAACGCCTAGTTACTGAGATTTCACTTGAGAAAAAAATACAACTGCTTATTATAACATTCCCCAAACACTTCTGTAGTACTGCTTGTAACACGTGATGTAATTTTGTTTTTAACTGATGTTTTTGTAAAGTAGCCCAACTTTTTGGGAGTGTTACAGCAGTAGGCATTGGTCGGTTTCAGTTACAAGAGTAACTTTGTTATGATATGGCACTATATAAATAAAACTGAAGAGTAAGTGTACTTAGTTACTTCCTCCTCCTGTGGTGATTACCGCTCAGGATACGTGTCACAAGTTTCAGAGAGGCAAGATTTCCCACAGCTCTTAAACGCAGCCTCAGGAGCCTCGAGGAGCGGGATACCGGGATGGAGGAGGACCGGGGGAGCGATGAGGTGGCTCTCCGGTAGACAGTGGCTGGCAGTCGGTGTGTGTGTGTGTGTGTGTGTGTGTGTGTGTTAATGTAACGGTGTTTATGAAGACAGAGACTTAATGAAACCGTGAGCCAACTGCCTGGCTGGAGCTCGCGCAGCAGGAGGGACAGCACGCGATGAGATGCTGATGTTCCCGGGCTTTACTCGAGGCTCGGAACGATGGACTGCATCTGTATTGTCACGACTAAGGTAACTCCTGAAAAACCCATTAAATACCAACACACAAAGACCGCAGACGACGAATGTACTCAAGTATGAGTCGGTGTTTAATTCGGCGTGTATCTGATCCACCAAACGGCACTTATTTCAGTACAAAATCAACTTTTTGAAACGGTTTGCTTCTCAGTCCCACAGTCTTTTACTACTAAAATAGCGCAGCAAACCAACGGAGGCTGTTAATGATTTCTGGCGACCGAATTTAAAAAGCTATGTTTGTACGGAAATGCATTATATCTTAATGTATTATATCAATGCCGAATTGAATAGAACATCGTTGACATATGAAGACTGATACCTTGTGGTCTTCCAGTGATGCGTGTTTACGGTCAAGTAAGGAAAAATTAATTTGTCATATTTCTTAACGGTAGTTTGGCGTAGCGTTTTCTCGGTGAGCGCAGGGACCTTCAGTTTATCGGACTGCTAATTTGTCTCTTTTTAACGTTGTGTCACCACTACAGAAACGTTATATGACTACTAAAATAAGGTAACGTGGTTTGACTTTAGCTGCTGATAGTTATTGTTTCATTTGATCAATGGTTTGCAGTCTAATCCATGCCTTTGTATTGATTACTGACGGTGGCTGATCAGGCTAATTATCAGCTAATTGTGCTGTGATGTAGAGTTGCCCTGTGTGTGTTTTTATTAACTTTCCCAATTAGACATAATATTCTTTATGGTGTTATTAATGCCTCTTGATGACAGCTGAAAGCTCAGCATCTGCATGGCCCTTTAGCTTCTCTTATTATAAGTCACATTATCAACATTTATTCTTCCAGAAAAAGCTAGTAATGTACTGTATAATCTGATCTCCTCTCTCTGTGGCGGCTGTGTATCTTCAGCATATTTACTGAAGGAAAAAAAGTTAATTTTTTTTGAACCGGTGACCTGCTTTGGTTACTGTTACTGTATGCAGGATTCCCAAGCATTCCTGGAAAACCTGGAAAATTCTAGACTAGTTTCTCAGATCTGGAAAATAAATTGTGTCAGTCCTCTAACCGGCAGCAGCTGTAAAGGCTGTGTTCAGGTCCACATGGGTCCAAATGGTTTTCCCACGCATCCTGGACAACCTGTCAAATTAAGACTCGTTTCAAGTACAGGGAGACACCTGGGAAATATGATCGTCTAAGCTGACATGATCCAAGAAACGTTCACCCAAAACATTTATTTGTCACAGTTACAGTATGTCTAAGTGAATGAATGAAAAAACAAGATTTTAACACTTAGCTAAACACTAAAGAAATCATTTTAATCGATCGCAGTGTGTTGACTTTATTTTCTAGTTTTGGAACATGAATACATGTTTTTTTTTTTTTTACCACCTTGTAACATTAATACAGAGATAACAATGTGATAAGTAGTGCAGTATTAATATTGACCACTTTACTGAACATAAATACTGAGAATAGAATATAGTAACTATGTATGTGCCCGTTATGAGCTCTTGAAGACCAGCTGTATGAGGACTTCTTGAACAGATCCGGAGCTCTGCTGTATGACGTGACCTTTATATTTTCACTCTGTGTGGAGTCTGTTAAATGTGTGTTTACAGATAAAGTCTCTGACTCTGTGCGTGTGTGTGTTTGCTGGTTTAAGAAACTGTGTTGAGGCGAGGCGCCTGATGGTCGACCTTTTAATAACGTCAGCATGTTTAGCTTTGAGTCCCTCGCTGTCCGATCTGACGGCTGATCGGACGGCATGTTGTTGGTTTGTGACCAGTAGTGTTGTCCTGAGACGAGACTGACCCCAGACTCGCACAAGAAGCGAGGCGTCAGCGGCACATAAGTGCGACTGAAAACCTGTCTCTTCAACCCACCTCATCCACCGTAGCTCTGTATGCTCACAGTGAAACCAGAAAACTTGATCCACCATTCTAGATGGTTAATAAGCTCACAGCATTTAGACGACAGGGGATTTGTGTTGTGAGTTGGTTTGGATCGATACATTTGATCAAATGGAGGATCTGTCCTGTGACAGATGAGTGACGGACATCAGAAACATTTCCAAAGATGTTGCTGGCGTGGATTCACCTTTTTGGGTATAAAAGTCGCAGTTCAGTTAGTGTGGTGTGCTGAATATTGGAAACAAGGTTTTGGAATATAAATTTCTGAGGTGAGGTCACTGAGGGTTACTGCTGAAACAAGAAATCACTGAATCAATTGATTATTTAATCACTTCGCCAACCAGTGCAAAAATATTATTTGACATATTTTGAATATTATCATAAAAAAAAAAGAAATACACCTGTCAAAATGTTTAGGTTAAGGTGCTTTTTTGCTTTCATAATATGAAATCAATACTTGTGATTTTTTTCATTATTTAAGTGATAAATCAGATCAGATTTTGGCTCTGTTTGCTTTTAGCGGGTAATTTTATCACTAATGACTAAACATTAATCATTTAGATGAATCACTGATGAGTTCTGTGTGTTAAATTAAAATGCCCACATGTACTATGACTGGTACTACACCCAACTGCCACTACCACCACCACTGATAATAATTATATACTTTATTTCACTTATTTTGGAAAGTGCTTGAGTGCCTTGAAAGTCCTTGTGTTTAACATCAAATGGTCCTGTTCCTCTCGACCAGTCACAGCCTCTGAACGCTGGGTGTGTGTGTCATGTGACCCAGCTGGCAGGTCAGATGGAGGAGCAGCAGAGAAAACTCAGAGTGGAAACACATTATAACAAACAGCTTTAATATTCAGCAGGAGAGTCGGTGCTGGGATTTCAGCCCTGGTCTGGATGCTGGTGTGAAGTCCCTGATGTGGAGACCTCCTGCTGGTCTGGGATCAGATCCCTCCAGGCCTTCATCTCTTTTCTAAAATCCCATTTCTGTGTGCCGTGTCCTCTGATCTGCTCTTAACTCCAAAATCCCGTGCCACCGCTTTCTCCCCGAAAACTCCCCCTGTAAATATACAGCTGCTGACCTTTGACCCTCAGCACTGTTTGTTTAATTAATTCATCCTTTTGTCTACAAATGTAAAAATACTGACAAACGACCAGAGAAAGAAGAAAAGCAGCATATTTTGTGATCTGTATAAATAGAGATTTAATAATACGGTTTGAAAGCTGTAAGCAGTAGTGCTGTAACTAATGATTACTTTCATTATCGATGTCTTGTTCTGTCCGGCAAACAAAGATTCAGTTTCCTGAGATGTAAACCGGAGAAAAGCTGAAACTACTTTTTATTTTCAGATCAGTTAATGTTCACTAGTTCTCCTTAAATAAACGACTTGACTTGTTTATCAAAATTTCTGACCATTATTTTGCTAATTGACTAATCGTTTCAGCCCTAGCAGGCAGCATGTTTGATATTTGTAGTTGATAAATGGCCTAATTGATCCTAAATTGATATAGTATTGGTAATAGTTGAGTGACACGTGTTTGTCTGTGCCAGCTAAGCAGACAGACGTTGATGCCTCGGGGGATTTGAACCAACAACCGTCATGGTGCTCGTGTCTTTTCCCTGCAGCGCTAATCTACCCCCCCCCCCCCCCACAGACAAGGTGTTAGAGCCTCAGGTGCAGCCTGTGGGTGTGTGTGTGTTTGTAGGGCAGCAGCGCCTCAGTGTTGGGCCTATTTTCAGCTCCTTATTAACAGGGTGCTGCAGCTCTGTGGTCGGCTCAGTCTAAATGCAGCCGCTCTGCTGCTGCTGGTCACGTTCCTGCAGACACACCCAACAGCTCTGCACGCCTCCACACCGAGGATCTGAGCACACGCACGGGTTAACTGTGAACACCACCCCTGTCCACATTCAGGGCTGAAGGTTTAAAATGATTACTTCCCATGGATAAAGTTTGATTTCAGTCTTAAAACTGAAGAGAATTCACCATAAAATGGTGTTTATTCTAATGATCAGCAGAACAACCATGGAGAATGGTGTAAGAGAGTTAGTGACAGGGAGGTCGACCCGTTTGGGGTGAGTTGTTTTGGTGGTTAGCGTTGTGGTTTAACTTCTGCACTCGATGTTCCAGCTGTTGAACGCTGCTCTGCTCTCTGGTTAGGTGATGGAGACCTGGTGGATCCAGTTCTCTCACCGTAATAATCGGCTTTCTTCATTGTACATATTGGCTTCCAGTTAGGACTGTGTCGGTGTGAATGGGCTCCTATCCATCCAGTTAACCCAAATACTTTTCAGCTCTGCTGTTAAACCCACAGGAAGTGGGCAGACTCAAGTGAACAGCAAAAGTGTAAAAATCCACAGAAGGAACCCTGATTATTATTGGACCATCCAAACAGGTGTTTGGGGCTGTAGGTAATACCTGATGAGGTGGGAACATTACATACAGTATGGGGAAACACTGAAGAATATAATTGAAGAACATGTTCTGGATCACAGCGAGTACATTCAGATATGCTGCTGCTGCTGTGGGCTTGGGCTGTTGATAGGTTGACAGGTGGAGCTGAGACCCAATGAGAGGCTCCTTCAGCCGCTCACATGCTCCCAGCCAGGTGTGCAGTGGAAACAGAACAAAAACCGCCTAACACATAGTGATGTGGTACCATACATGTCTGTAGGTGTTACCAGGTGCAGGTGCAGCAGGACTGTGGTCTGAACATGAAACTGCGTAGTGTGCGAGGTGGAGGGACGGACTGACCAGCGCTCAGTGTAGCATGGACAGACGTAGAGCTGCTAGTCAGAGCTAATGAGCAGCTGCTGGACAGACGGGAAGTCTGCTGGAGCTTTGACTTTAATGTCCCTTTGACAGAGTCACTGTGTGGGTACCTGTGTTGAAGCTGAGGCTCTCTGCTGTGTGTCAGTACATAGTCATAGCCCTGCTGTTTATCACGGTTAGAGTTACTGTTCATTACCCTAAATATCTTGTTAAACTCTCACTATAACACAGTTATCAGCTCATGTGGAAGGTGGAATAAATTTCCTTTATGTACGATGTTGTTTTTCTGATGGTGTCTGTTCCAGGAGGAATCAAAATGAATAAACATAATGATCGTCGCTGTGTTGTGGAGTTAACGTTGCTCTGCTGCCTCACGAGGCGTGTGTTTAGAAATCACTCTTTATTCTAAATGTTTGGTTTGCAGGTCGATAAAAAATAAATAAAATACAAAAAGCAGCCAGTAGATTTTGACGGTGCCCTCGGACAGCTACAGTGCTGATCTCGAGTTAGTTTGATTCTGTCAGAGGAGGAAACAAATGAGATGAAGGCTGCAGGTCAGAGATCACTTTATCATACTGCATCAGAGACGTGTGTGTGTGTGGTCACCAGCTGTCCCTGGTTTAAAATACAACCAAAACCATCATATCCTATATAATGACTTCTCCAGACCTTCCAAAACCCTGTTGGTCCTGAAGTGGTCTGTTGGTGTGGAAACTGCTCAGGAACAAAAAGTATATTTTTATCCATAGAACCGTGTTTCCTGTTGACAGCGTGACAGGTGAAGAAGAAGAACCTGATCTCTTGATAACTGTATATACTGCGGAGGGTAAGCAGATGTGCAATAATAATATAATAATAATAATCTTTATTTAGACACCAGTGCAGTGTAGCAATAAAAAAGGCAAGAAAAGGAAAAGAAAAACATTTTTAAAGGATATAAAAGACCGTTCAAAGAAAATTAAAACTCAAGTAAAATCAGGAGAGACTCTCAGATAAAAGCTTGTTTTAAGAATTTCCTCGGGCAGATCATTCCAGAGCCTCGGGGCCCCAACAGCAAACGCTCCGGCCCCTTTAGTTTTCAGCCAGGCCCCTGGAACAGACCAAAGACCTCTGCCCGCCCTGATGGTCTCAGAGTACGCACCGGTGTGTACGGTACAGAGAGGTCAGAGATACAGCAGGGAGAGAGGCCATGAAAAGCCTTTAAGGTAATCAGTACAATCTTAAAATCAATTCTAAAACATACTGGGAGCTGGTGTGAGGGGGCTGAAACAGAAGTGATGTGGTCTCGTTTCTTGGTTGTGGTTCATATCCTGGCAGCTGAGTTCTGTACTGTCTGGAGTCGATCAATAGATAGTGATAATAATAATAATACAGACTACGACTTTTATTAAGAGGTGAAATATTTTATTACCCACTTTCCCTGGTAATCTGAAATAAGTATAAATGTGTGTGTTGTTTATGTGCAGCGTGAAGGTAACAGCTGCTGTGGACACAGTGTGGTGTTTCATGTGGAGTCCGACTGTGACGACAGAAACTCAGATCCGCAACTTCAGCTGTAACACAGCCTGGTCTGAGCCACGGCGAGGAATTCCTGTGTGTGTGTGTGTGTGTGTGTGTGTGTGTGTGTGTGTGTGTTTAAGAGGCTGATGTGCCACCCATGCGTGTTAAACAAACACACACACACATAGTATGCTGCCAGCAGACTGCAGGGAGGTGAGGAGAACAGAAGGAGAGGTTAGAGAGGAGGAGGAACAGAGAGGATGCTGGGAAGGCGTGGGCGGGGCGCTCAGATGAAACAGAAAGGAAGGAGGAGAGGAGGGAAACGGGCTCTCTGTTCAGCATACTGTCTGGATGGCGTGACCTCTGACCCCCAGCGATGACATCACTTTTTTTTTGTTGGGAGAGCTAAAAGTTAAATTGGCAGGTTTCCAATGGAAGTTCTGTATTGGACGGTTTTCAGGCAGATCTGTAGTGAATGAAATGGATCATAGTCACACGATTTGTTCAAGTCAACACACTTTATACTTTTTTAAAATCTCTCTCACACACACACACACACACACACACACACACACACACACACAGAGTACAGTCTCACAGTCTGAAGAATCGCTGCTGGCTTAAGTAGACTAAACTATTAATGTGTCAGTAGTTACTACTTCATTGAAATGTGCAGGTTTAAAGCAAATTTTAGACATTTCAGCAAATGTTAGGTTCACCCTGGCGTCCCCACTCTTTTTTCTTCTTCTATGACGGTGAGTGGCAGCAGGAAGTGAATGCTTTGTTATAGTAGAAGAAGAAAAGGTCTCTCTGAAAAATTAGTTTCCATCACATTTTTCTTTTTCAATATACTGAATTTAAAGTAAAGGTTTGTTTTATGTATCTAATATTTTGACGTCTTTTTCACAGTTTTCTGTTGTGGGTGTTTTAACAGACAAATTGAAAACGTTCATAAAAAGTGGATGCAAATGCAGCTTATTATTAGTCACAACAGTAACAGTCTGTTAACTTCCCGACAGTAAAACAGATCTGTGTGTCTGTAGCAAAATGTTGATAAAAATATTCATTTATTAGTCTCATGTATGACTATGTAATATTTAGTTTTTTCTTTGACTGCTTATAATTAGGGCTGTCCCTAATGATTCTTTTCATTATCCATTAATCTGCCGATTCTTTTCACGATTAATCGTTTAGTCCAGTGTCGGAAATTAGCGGGGGCAAAGGGTAAAAATGCCCCAAGAAATCTCAGATTTGCCCCTAAAAAACATGATCACAGGGCAAAAATTGCCCTCAAGATTTCGAGAAAAAGAAGATGTTTAGGCCAATATCCCTATCCTACATTAAACCATCATTTTATTTTCATTCAATTCATTTCATTTCCATTTCCGTCTCTTAATGCACACTCGCACAAACAGCGCTGTTGTTCACACTACTGTTACGATACCTGCCTGGCAGAGGCCAGGCGATCCTGCACCTGCAGTGAAGTAGCTGCTGCGACAGATCGATACCTCCATTAAAAACTGTTACCGAAGAAAGCAATCGTAGCTCACCAACGCCACCCCGAGCAAATAACGCCGGGTTCAGACAGGAGGCGCCCGCTTCCTTTTGGTGCCCACGTTAACCAGTCGGGCTGTTCAGCGCTGCGGAGCTCCGCGGCCGGCTCACGCTCTGCCGAGTTTCAGCGTCTATTGTATTTTCCCCGTCCCCGACCATATCTGGCATGAAAACACACTGATAATCTATTATAAACGATATTAATGAATGAAATTTCAAAATCTCCCCATCCACTATATTTATTAGAAATAGTATCACTGCTGTTTGTGATTGTGTGTTTTAAATTACATACTTATTCCACATGATTGCACACTTCTCTTTGGAACTGCAATAGTATGCTATGCTTTTTATTTAAGCAGCTGGAAGCAGCAGGTGTTTGACCTGAAACCATTCATCGATTATCAAAACAGCCAATTCATTTTCTTCTGATGGACTAGTGGTTGCAGCTCTGCAACGATCTGTTCACTTTCATGTAACTTGACATATTCAGTCTTCTGTGGATCTCAGTGGTCGTGCTTTTTCTCTCTGTAGTTAAACAGACTGTTGAGTTTCTGGGCAGGTGGAGGAAGAGGTGTAGTTGTTGTTGTTGTTGACGATGTAGCTTGTAGGGTTCGATCCCCAGATGTTCCTGTCCACATGTTCAGGTGTCTTTGAGCCCCAGACTGTTCAGAATGAGATAACGACGTGTTAAATTCTTCTTCTTCTTCTTCTGTTGTATTTCTGACAGAGCAGCTGCTCCAGGTGTGTTTGCTGCCCCTGGTGGTCGATACGACAAAACTCTGAGACCTGGATCATTGAAACATGCCACAAGAAACTCCAAAGCTTAAACTCATTAAGCTTTTAGGCTCACAATTGTTCACTCTAAAAACCAGGAAATACAGAAAAATTCAAATGAATCAACCAAATAAGCGTTTGCTCTCTGTCCCGCATGCTGAGGTGGGAACAGATTTAAGTGATGAAAGGTCAAAGTGAGTCACTGAGTCTGAGTCTCTTGGAGCAGTTTTTCCTCGCCGGCCTGTCGGCAGCTTTGTTTTCATGTGGTCTCTGATGAATCCAGCTCGCTTTGTGTTGGCGGCGGCGCTCGTTGTTGGGACAGGAAGTGCTCGACGTTTTGATCGTCGACTTCATCGACTTCACTGGTTTCCCACAGAGAGCAGATCACTGAGCGCCGGCTTCCTCTCCCTGCACCACTTTCCCCTGAAACCCTGCAGCCTGATCTGATCCCGGGTCAGACCCTCTTCTCTGGGTCCTGGTCTGGTCTGAACACCTGGTCAGCAGCTGGAGGACTTCCTGTGGTCTTTCAGCAGGGAGGTCCTCATATTGATTGTGTAGGTGTCCAATCAATGTTGTTTGTGGTTACTGGTGCTGGACTTTACAGAGCTGATGTGACGCTTATTTGGATTAGAGCTGAAGTTGTTTTGTCCCAAACCCAAAGATGTTCAGTTCACTGAGATGTTAAACGAGGAAAATCAGCAAAGCTTCACATCTGAGAAGCTGAAACTATCAAATACTCAGCATTTCTACTTGAAAACATGAGTCATCGATTATCAAAATAGTTGCAGGTTAATTTCAACTAATCAGTTCAACTAATTGTTGCAGTTCTAGATTAATGTAGATTAACAATAATAATCATTAAATGCAGCCTTCATTTGGATCCCTATTAGCTGTTATCTTGGCAACAACTGCTCCTCCTGGGATTTAGAAATCCTGCCGTACAGGACGTACAAACCCTCCATCTGATGAAGATCACATTTATTTTATTTTATTTTATTTTGCATGAACAGTTAGTTGTTTTTCCCCTCAGGTGTAAGCGCAGAGGATTCTGGGTAGGGAGTGGCACTGACACGCTGCAGACACGATGGCGAAGCTCAAATATTAACTCGAGTGGCTCTGACGTACCCACCCAACCCCCTCCCCCACCCCAGGGCGACGCCTCGCCATCTGGGTCGACAGGGAGACGAGAAGTCCCTGCCAGACGGTCTTTTGGGACAAAGATGCACACAAGCAGGCGTCTTTAGAATGAAATGGCTCAGGGACGCCGTGTTTCAGGTGATCCATCAGACACCAACTCTGTCTGCACAGAGCGTTAAAACTCTGGAAAGTTGAGGAAAAATCTTTTCCTGTTTTTTAAAGAGTGTCTAATATATGGAGCTAGTTTCGTCATTCTTTAACTAAAAAGCTGGTAAAACGCTTGCATTGTTAAATTCATTCAATTATGAAAAATTAATGTATATTAATGTATATTTATTCTGATTAATTTTAACCTAAGATACTTTTTTAATCAGATTTAAGTGGACCTCTAGATGCTGGTAGTATTGTAAAAGTCACACTAAACATGTTTGATCAGATGTTTTTCTAAAGATACGTTCCACTGATCAACATGTCGTCTGACTTCAGTTGAAGCTTTTAATTTCTGCATTTAAGAAAAAACAAAGCGGTAACAGGAAGTAGCCGCATTTTCGCACATGTGCAGAAGAGCTTGGGTTTCTGGTTTTGGGTCGGGCAGCGACAGGTACGATGATCAGCAGGTGAACAGTAGAAGTACGGTGGTCTCCAGATGAGTGAGGGGGCTGCTGTCTCTTAAAACCCTCCCACCTCCAACACAGTGTTTCACAAAACACATACAGTCACTGACTCTCCTGACAACACATCCTGGAAAACCTGGAAAATTGCGGATTATTTTCCAGTACTCGCAGTAAAAGCTTATTTTAAATTTGCAGCGGATGTCGTGTTTTCTAGTTGAGAGAAACGTGTGATCTGAGTTGTTTCACCTCTGAAACTGTTCTAGAAAATGGATCTCGGGTTCTGGATGGCTCGTCGATCAGGGGTTCCCAACCTCTGGGTCAGGACCACGCAGGGGGTCTCAAGATAAATGTGAGGAGTCGTGAAATTACAGGCTCGGAAATAAAAACTATTCTGACTCTAATCTTTACCTTTTTTGTTATAAACTGGAGTTTTACCTTTTCAGGGCTGTGAAAACGATTCAAATCAACAGCCAGAGAAAAGAACATTTAGTTAGATTAAATTCAACCCAGACATGTGTAACCTGTGATAACCAGTCAGGTGGTTGGGGATGGACACTGCATCACTTTAAAGGGTCAGAAGGCAAAAGGACTTCAAACCACAGCTGTAGATGGACGTGGAGCCACTTAAAATATCTCAATATATATGTATAAAATTACACCTGGAGTCATAGTTTGCTTAAATGCTTGTGCTGTTATTTCTGGAATATTAGAGGTGTATTCTGGGTAAAAGTTGATGAATTTAGGGTAATATGAGCAGATTTAATATACATGCCAACTTGTTTGATAGATTGATTATTTGGATGTTATCCTTCAGAACTGCAGCCAGAAAAAAACAGGGAGGAAGAATATTAGGCTGATGGAAGAGAGCAGGAAGTCATGGAAACATGAGGAGTGTTGACCTGCAGTCTGTGTGATGGTGTGCTGCCCCCTGCTGTATGTCTGTGGTGGTGTTTCTGTCCACGTCAGTCTGCTGGGTTTCCTTTAGTGGGCTCTACTGGGTTCACAGACTTTACTCTTGCTGAAATAATAAGTTGTTAAATGAGTTAGTTGATGTTTGGGTTTGGTAATAATTCCATGTTGTTGTTTATTGCACTTTCAGCTCTTAAGTGGAATTTTAAAGCTATTTTAAATTTGAACAAATTCGGTGCAAGGTCCTGTTAGGGAACCAATATATAAACAATAAAAAAGCCATCAGGAGAGCAAAACCCCAAAATAAAATGCTCTGTTGTAATGTCAGCTACAGGTCGGTACTGATATTCTCTTTACAGCCCTGTTATTTTAGTCCGTGTTAGTGTCCATGTAGTCAGTGTGTCCATCAGCAGTGAGTGAATGAGCTGTCAGCAGCTCCTGTTTGCAGTGGACCATGGATGTACAGACAACTATCACTGGATTACTGTGATACTGAAGAACGGTTAGAAACTACTTCTGCAGCCTCTTTGTTCTCTCTGGACGTTTGTTCTGGATGGACATCACAGATAATGATCTCCTCTGAAAGTGGAAGTCACACTGAATGTGTTTCATGTCTGTGAGTTCAGATCTGACTGAGTGAGGAGGAGGGAGATGTTTGCTTCAGATTCACCTCCTGCAGTATCTTTGCCTCCCCTTCAGCTCTCCGGTGCCCCCCTGAAGGGGGCTTTAGTGTCTGCCCTGCTGAATGTCTGTTACAATTCAATTCAGTTTTATTTATATAGCATCATATCATAACAGAGTTATCTCAGGGCACTTTTTCATATAGAGCAGGTCTAGACCGACTCTTTATATTTACAGAGACCCAACAGATCCACCATGAGCAGCACCAGGAGACAGTGGCAAGGAAAAACTCCCTTTAACAGGCAGAAACCTCAAGCAGAACCAGAACCAGGCTCTGGGTGGAAGTGATTAGATCTGCACCTCACGACCCACGGTTGGGTTGAGTTTGAGAGAGAGGAAAAAAGCGCACAACTTCGTGAATTAATAACAAACATTGATGGGATATGAGAAATGCAGATGGAGGGAAGGAGGAGAAAGAACTCCAGTGCATCTGGAAGTCCCCGGCTTTGAAGTCTAGGCCTATAGCAGCAGCATAACAAGGGGGCTCGAAGATACACCCTGAGTCTGGCCGACTATAAGCTTTATCAAAGAGAGGGGTATCCAAGCCTACTCTTAATGTGAGGAGGTTGTCGCCTGCATCCACAAACTGGGATCTGGGTCCACAGGAGAGGAGCTTGATAGCTGAAGGCTCTGGCTCCCATTCTGCTTTTAGAGACTCTAGGAACCACAAGGAACCCTGCGTTCTGGGAGCGCAGTGCTCTAGTGGGGTACTATGAGCTCTTTAAGATATGATGGTGCCTGACCATTTAGGGCTTTGAAGGTGAGGAGAAGGATTTTAAATTCTATTCTGGAAGCTAATATTGGAGAAATATGTTCTCTTTTTCTGGTTCTTGTCAGTAAACGTGCCGCAGCATTCTGAATCAGCTGGAGAGTCTTAAGGGATTTATTGGGGCAACCTGATAATAGAGAGTTGCAATAGTCCAGCCTAGACGTAACAAATGCATGGACTAGTTTTTCTGCATCTTTTTGAGATAGGATGTGCCTGATTTTTGCAATGTTACGTAAATGAAAAAAGGCAGTTCTTGAAGTTTGTTTTATGTGGGAGTTAAAGGACATATCCTGATCAAAGATAACTCCAAGATTCCTTACGGTTTCGCTGGAGGCCAGGGCAATGCCATCTAGAGAAACTATATCTTTAGATAATGTGTTTCGAAGGTGTTCGGGGCCAAGTACAATAACTTCGGTTTTGTCTGAGTTTAACATCAGAAAATTGCAGGTCATCCAGGTTTTTATGTCCTTAAGGCATGCTTGAAGTTTAGCTAATTGATTGGTTTCATCTGGCTTGATTGATAAATATAATTGGGTATCATCTGCATAACAATGAAAATGTATGGAGTGCTTCCTAATAATATTGCCTAAAGGAAGCGCATATATATATATATATATATCCATCTATCCTGTCCTTTCAGCAGGGTTAAAATGTCGTCCTGATAAATATCAATAAAATATTGCTTTTTTTAAATTTATGCCTCTAGATTTTATTTATATATATATATATATATATATATATATCTCTCATAAAGTAACAAGTACATAACAGATCATGAACATAATGAAAAGAAAAAGGCAGAAAAGGAATTTTGTAATGCAGCACTCAGCTGACAGGTCCAGTGGAGTCCAGCAGGGGGAGCCACCTCCACAGCCGTGCAGCTGGCTGGGCTGTAAAATAACAGACTGACCAGATCCTCACACATAAATACACAACAGTTAACAAAATGATCTCAAACCAAAACACAGCAATAAAACTCCACATTTTCTATGTTAGAAAACCTGAGGCAATTCTTTAAATATTACCTGACCCACAACCTGGGAGGACTGGAGACCCGGGTCCTGTCAGGTCCACCTGAAGACATCTGAAGACATCTGAACACACACACGCACACGCACACACACACAGATCCCGAGTGTGAGTCCTGGGTTTCGGAGTGTGTGTAGTGAGCAGCAGGGTAAATTTAGAAGGAGGCCGTCACATCTGAACCTGTCAGCTGCTATCACTGTCACTGCAAACACTCAGTCTGCACAGCTGGACTGCCTCCCTGTGCGAGAGTGTGTGTGTGTGTGTGTGTGTGTGTGCGCAGCCTGACTCAGGCTTTAATAATGAGGCGCTCAAACAGCAGCACACCCAGACGGAAGCTAACTTGTGCAAACTGTCCAAAATGTAATTCACTTTAATGGAATTGTTTCTGTCTGTCGTTGTGTCTGTGGGTGGCTCAGGTCCAGTCGGTTGTATTTTGCTGTACAGAGTAGTGATGTGGGACGAGATGCCAGTTCTGTAAACTCCAAAATGAGTTCCTCAGACTTTTTTTTTTAGGCTTTTCCGAAGACAGCCGAAGACAGCCAGTATCAAACACACCGCTTCGGACGACCGTTGTTTGTTTACATTCCCTAGCACCTCCTTCCTGTTGACATCACGCTGGTCGTGAAAGATGACAGGCTGTGATTGGTCGGGGATTAGTCTGTCATGTCTCTCAGCCGAGTCACAGCAAGAACTTCTGACACAGTGACTATTAATTAATTCGTTTATTCTGACGGACTACAGTCACACACAACTCTTGACAGGTCACGTATCACATGTGAGTGTTGTATTAAGAGAAACTTGAAATAATCCTTTAAGTCAGTGACAACCAAATTATATTTAGTCATGGTAGCGGCCGTCTTTTGTCTGTAGCGCTACCGCTAGGTCGAAACAAACAGCTGGACCTCCATGAAATGTCCTGATCTCCTTCCTGCTCTCCAGAGGATGAACCCTTTATATTTTAATGGCCTTTCAACTAGCGCCACCTTCAGGACAACTTTACATTCGTAGCCCCACTGCTGGTGAGAAACAGTATAGGATGTTGTTTGAGATTGTGGCTGTAACAAACACAGCAGCCTCTAGGGGGCGCTAGGAGGGACTACAGACTTTGTTTTAATTGGACGTTCGCGTGCTTTTAAGGAAAATGTGTAATTCAATAGATCTGAAGCTCATTGTGGTGTTTTAAAATTGTAATTCAAGTATTTTTAGACTTTTTTACTGTGTGTAATTAGATTTTAATATTTACTCTGTGGAATTGCTTTTAAATCAAAGTTTTGGGTGGACTGAGCAGCAGTCCTGGTTTATAAAGACAGTTTGGATCCTTTATAATATGAAGAACTTCACCATAATCTAACGACACAGAGCTTCTTTTTCCTCTCTCTCCTCACTTCTCACATTTTCTCTCATCTCCTCCTCACCCTGAATGACTAACACACACCGAGGAGGAGAGAGACAGACAGTGGGTGGATGTGTGTGTGTGTGTGTGTTGTAGAAGTGCAGAGAAACAGTCCAATTAAAAGCCGGCAGATAGAGACGAACAGATAAGAGTGACGGACCGACTCACTCTGTAGTTTCAGTCTCAGGAGGAATCTCTCCGCTTCCTGTCGTCTCCGCCCAGGACCAACTCTGCCTCATTATCTCACACGCACACACACCCAGTGATCAGATAGGCGGCTGGCTCAGAGGGAGGTCGTCGTGCGTTCAGTCTGCAGAGGTTGTCGGTTCCTTGCTCATGGGCTCCTCAGCGTCCGCATTAACTTCTCCTGTTAGACGTGCTGGTGTTTGTTTGTTGAGTTTTTAATGAGTTAAATCAGCTCAGTCTTGTCATCACGTTTATACGAACTTTGACTTAAAAAAACAAAACAATCAGTTCATAATTTTAAGTCTTTTCTCAAGAGAAAACACCAAACATTTTCTGGTTTCAGCTTCTCGGCTGTGAAGATCTGCTGCTGTTCTGTTTTTATCGTTGTGAACTGTCTGTCTCTTGATAAACTGTAATGGACAGTGATGATTGGTTTTTAGACTGTAAACTATCTAAAAAATAATTGATAATGAAGATAAATGTTAGGTGCAGCAGTGCGTAGTTTAAGGCCGACTGTGTACACCAAACACTGTCACATGATCGATTGATTAGTCGATCAACAGAATAGTAATCGCCAACTTTTTGTGGTTCAGTCTCCCCAGCTGTGAACTTTTTCCTGCCATTTGGTGCTTGGCGGGTGTTAATTTCGGACCCTGTAATTGACTAAACAATTCATCAGTTAATAGAGAAAATAATCAGATTAATCAGTGATGAAAATAATAATTAATTGCAGCTGTAAATAAAAATACTGCTTCACAGGTTCTACCTGCCACCTGTTGTAAAACTTCACCGTGTGTTATTACTACCTGTAGTAAGGCTGCAGGCTTGTTGACTGTCTGAGGTCAAGGAAACACACAAACATCTGGACTGATCCTCAGGTTCACAGATGATAACAACTTTTCATTTGACTTCGTTCTTCAGTCTGACGTCGTGTTAGCTGTTTCCTGTTCGGGACGGGACGGGGGGGCTTCAGTGGACACAGAAGCTGTGGTTTGTCCAACGATGTCCACTCATAAGAACCTGTGCAGCTGCAAACATCTCATCCACATCTGGAGACAGTTCTGGAAGGCGGCCTGAAGCTGCTGATCGCTGCGCTGGATTCAACAAAATGTCTCCAGACTCTAAACTCTGAAAACCAGTTGATAAATGAAATGATCGAATGTCAACAAGTCATTTTAATATTAAACCAGATGTTTAGGTTGGTGAAGCGCTGCGTTTGATTGGATGATAATTGACATGATGCAGGCTCCACCTCCTTTCCTCTTCCTCCATATCCTCCTCCTCTTCGTCCTTTCTCCCCATGTTCATCTTTCTTCTCTCTTCCTGTCTTCTCCTCTTCCTCCATCTCCGCTTCCTCTCCACCTGACTCCTCCCCTTCCTCTGGTCCTCTGCTCTTCCTCCTTTCCCTCCTCTTTTCTCCTCCTCTTCCCGTCCTCCACATCACTGAGTCTGTCCTACATCACTCTACCTTCCCTGAGGATACACCCCCACTCTCTCTCTCTCTCTCGTTCGACCCTCCTCGTTTCCGATGAGTCATGTGACCAACCTCTCTCGATCCCACCCCCCTCTCCCTGGAGACCAATCACACCCCCACAGAGGAAAGCTTAACACACACACATAACACACACAGACAACACACACAACAGCACTTCCTCGCCCCGGCTCTCATCACCATCACACTGTCAGTGCAGAGAGAGAGAGAGAGGGAACGCAACAGGGAGAGAGGAGGAAAACGAGAACGAGGGAGAGAGGAGTCGCGGCGAACGCCTGAGAGGAGGTCAAGTGGGAGAGGAATATATTCTACCAGAAGGAGGAGGAGGAGGAGGGGTCAGCGGAGAGGAGGAGGGGGGAGGTTCTCCCTGAATGAAGGAAGAGCTCTGGGAGTCGTTTCCTCCCCGCCGCGATGGAGCGACACGGGGAATGAGGGCGGATGGTGAGAGCAGGGAGCAGCAGCAGCAGTGGAGGAGGAGGTGGAGAGGCTGGAGGTGGAGGCGGAGGAGGAGGTGCAGGGGGAGCCACGGCCGGAGCCGGGCGGCGCGGGAGGAGCCGGCAGCGCTCCCGGAGGAGGCGGCTGTCGGCCAACTGCCCCGGCGCCGACAAGATGTCCCCCGGCATGAAGAAGGTGGAGTGTTTCTCGCCCATGCTGTGCCACTGCAAGGTGGCCTGCACCAACAGCACCATCTCCCTCATGTTTGGCTGCAAGGTGGGTGGAAACATCTGGACACCTGCTGGCGGTTGTGGGGGTCCTCAGCAGAGTTGGGTGTCTCGCGTGGGGGGCGCGTGAATGAGGTCACAGCGAGGGCGTCGTTTGTTTATAAAACTGGTGAAAAATTAAAAAGTGGAAATCCAAAGAGTTTGTCCTCCAAAGATTAACAGAGTGTCAGGAGATTTAAAGACTGAACTTAATCTGATTACTCACACGGCTGCAACGATTACTTTCATTATCGATTTAATCTGCCAGCTGTCTTCACGATTAATCGTTTGGTTTGTAAAATGTCACAAAACAGTGAAACGTGCTCATCAATGAGTTGGAGGTGACGTCTGTTTCCTGTCAGATAAGAAGAGAAGCAGCGAATCCTCATGAAAGTGTGTGGGGGGGACTTAACCGGTTGATCGATTATTGAAATAGTTGCTGATTTCTGATTTTTCTGTCGCTCAACAGATCAATCGTTTCAGCTCTGATCAGTATATTTTGAGCATTTTAATTTCTTTCTTTTACAACTTGGGTCTTATTTTGGTAGTTTTATCCGTCATTTCTCTCAGGAATAATAACGCTGTACTCACCAAATCTGGGAACACAAAAATCGACATAAATTTGGCAAAAATTCATTTTAATTCAAAAAGACGACAATTTCTTGGTCAAAATGGAAGCAGCAGGCTTTTAGTCCTTAAAAGTGTCAAGCGCCAAAAGACTGGATCCTACACTTCCCATAATGCATCTTAATCGCTGTGATTGTCTGTTTCTAAAAAAAGCAGAAATCCAAACTGAAGTCTTGTTAAAGGCAACGTTGTCCCTTTTAAACACAGCCTCAACACATTTTCAGTGCAGGCAAACGTATTAATCAGAATATTCAGAGCATTAAAACGTGACAGTCAAAGAAAGCCAAGGTTACTGGTTAAACTGGCAGTCTCCTGTATCTGAATTAAAGGATCATTCTCTCTTAGGTGCTTTCACACCTAACGTTCTTAGTTCAGTTCATTTTTGATTTATGAGAAAATCCTTTTAAAGATCACCACAAACGTGTTGACAAACTGGAAGCCTGTAGGTTTGTCAGTTCCACCAACACAACGTTAAAACCTGAACACTGACGCTCCATCATAGCAACAACAACACTGCTGCTGCTGCATGAGACAACATTTACCTCAGCAACAGAAACAGGTTTATTCCTGCTGCTTAACTGAAATATCAAAAATAAAACAGAGCAGAGCAGAGGTGGACAGACGCTAAATATGAAATAAGGCAGAAATCAGACCTGTGTAGGTGAGACAGAGAAATACTGCAGGGCAGTGAATGTATCGGAGAGCACAGAGACTAAAGCCATGTCAGACAGAAACACAGACGAGCTCAGAATCAGAAAACGTTTCATTCCAACCCTTAAAACGGTCAAAATTTAAACCAGATTCTGCTCTGCGCCTGTCACACAACAGCTGAGGGGGGAAAACCCTGTCGGCTCGTTGTCACTGAGCGCCTGTGTTTACCGTTTGACCCGACGCGACACGATAGGCCGCCCGAGCCGCTTGTCATCTCTGCTTCAGTGAACCGACCAATCAGAGGCTCCAATTGCAGCAGCGCTGAGGCATGATTGGCTGGCGGGGAGCATCAGTGGCAGGCTGGCAGGCACGTGCATGTGTGGTCAACATGTGCTCTGCAGGGAAACACCAACTAACCAAACACACACACACACACATCAGATCTGCTGATGGAGGGTCAGCTGATCAGACTTCACTCTGCACACTCTGATACATGTCTGCACAAATCAATGAAATCTGTTTAGCAGCTTTGAGATATTGATATCAGAGTAAACATTACCTTACATGTTGATTTAGAGATCTGGATTCAGACTGGCTGTGTTTAAACGGCTGATATCAATCAGATTTTAACCTGATCAAAGCTGGAGTGTGATTGTCCAATAGATCCGTCTGGAATATTTGGCCTCAGGTGGATCATGTCCCTGTCAGTCGTGTGCGTGTGGTTTAGTGTGTTTAGATGTGTTCTCCACGATGCTCGATAAGAACACACTGCTAACCTTCATCGCTGTGTCTATAGAAGAGCAGTGAGTGGTCGTCTAATCTAAAACTGTCTGAGACATCCTGCATGTTACTCTGAGTGTTCATATGTCAGTTTGTCTCCAGCTGTCTTCTCAGGTTATTATTACCTCTCAGGTGAGATCACAGGAAGCCAGAGAGTGTGAGAGGAAGCACCCGAGGACTCTCCCTCCTTAACCTTTATAAATCTGTTAGGGTTAGAAGAAAGAAGGCCTCTGAAGTACTCAAGTCCACTTGAAATGAACCTCCCAGTTGACCTCCTGCCCCCGGCCTCTGATTGGACAGTCACACAGCGTTACAGTATCGTGGAGAGCTGCGTTGACCTCTGAACCCTCAGGCACCGGAGCCGCTCAGATTACTGCTGCCCGTCCTGCGTGGATCTGGATTTGATTGGGATCTATTGGTAATCTGAGGGATTGGGAATCTGACACTCTTAAATCTCAGACTGGAGGTTAGATGGTCAGATGGAAACGCTCCCACAGCGCCTGTGATTAACCGCTCGGCTGTAACTTCATCTCTGTGACAGTCTGATCGCAACTAATCTTAATTAAGTCCCATTGATCAGCTGCCATCGACCGCTTTCACTACCACACACTCGATAGATTGTGCCGGAAGTTATCAATTGTGGAGCTGTGAAGTGTTTAGTGAGCTGCTGTCATTTATAAACCTGGCCATGTTTCAAACATTCAGCTGAAATGAATTCACGTGGGATCAGAATGTGTCCTGATTTAAAAACATGGACCCCCGCGACCCTCTAAGAGGATAAGCGGTATAGAAAATAAATGGATGGATGGATGGATGGATGGACGTGTTTACATGGACCCTGATATTCCACTAATAATGGGAATATCAGCCCAATCAGAATGAAAAGGCCTCATGTCATCACCTCAGTCAGAAGAGACCGACCTGATCCGGCTCGATCGGAAGGAGTTTCCAATTGGGTTGAGGGGGGGTGCAAACCGTTAAAAATCTGTTCAGTAGGAAAATATTAGCACCTTTATTTATTAGCATTCTTTCTGCACTTTTGCCCCATGTGGGGGAACATCAGGTGACGTGAACAAGTTTTCAGGAGGAACAGAAACCAAACTGCTCTGTGGCTGAAACAACTTTACAGATTTAAGGATTGTTGAACACCTCGATGGTCGAAAGGCTCCAAACAACGAGTCGTTCAAGAGTTGGAGAAGATAAACGACGGTTACAGCAGGCGGAGCCACTTTGCGCATGTAGAAGTTATATTCTGATTAAATGCTTCGGGGCATGTAAACGCACATCTTACTGATCCCTTTATTTAGTGTCCATGTAAACAATTAAGGTGGAATCTCTAATCAGAAGGATTTCAGTCGGGTTGAAGAAATATTGTCCGTGTAAGCGCAGGTAGTGATTCAAAGTCTTCTGATCCAGTCGCTGCAACATGTTTGATCTTTACAGCTTGAGTCGGGACCGCAGATGTCACCGAGCAGGAGAAATAAAAAACGGTGAAACAGCACAATGTGCCGCGAGTTTAGGGTGATAAAGTATGAGGTCAGAGGTCGCAGCTCAGTGTCTCCTCTCGCTCTCTGTAGAGTTTACAGGCCTTGGTGTCTTTGAGATCCTTAGATTCCTCAGTTTCTACGCCTTTTCTGCACAAACTGCGTCATCAGCTAGCAAGACGGTGTGAATTTTAATGATAGTCTACCTGTTTCTGTGTTCTGTGGTTCAGTATGTGCTCCTTTCAGACTGTCAGGACTGAAACAGTCTGTGTGAATGTTGGTGGAAATAATCGTTAAGTGTGGGCTGTCTGGTCTTCTCTAGTCTCACCTATAGGTTTCAGTAATCTGTTGTCTGTTCACAGTTTAGGCTGAAGTTCACACTACAGCTGTCACCTTTTCAAAATGTCAGATGAGGTTGTACAGGTGACGTTGCTCCGCTGGTTTCTGGAGCCTCACCTGTGTGTGCTTCCTAAGGTGTGTTGTGGTTGTAGAGTAACAGCTGCTTTTTACAAACAGTCTGATCTTTGTTGGTCATTTCCAGGCTGTGCTTCTTGGATGCTTCCGTGTCGTCATTATCTGATCAGTTCGGCTTTGCTCGCTAGTGTCCTCGTCCATTTTTATTGATTCATCATCAGACGATAGCCAATGAGTTCTGAGATTGCATTTCGGCCAATTCGTTCTGCCTGTTTTGCTCTCCGAACGGACTGTTTACCTGCACACAACCAAAGCCCTCTCAAACGTGATTGGTCAAAACTACTCAGACTACAAATGGAAACCAGAACGCTTCCAGAACCGATTCCAATAGCTTGTCTCTTGCCTACAGATTCTGCATATTTATATTTGCCTTTGTTTGATAGGGGAGGTACAGAATTAGACCACTGGGATACTGGGGTGGCTGACATTTGAAGGACGTGAAGGGGATAAGTAAGTAATAAAATAATTGACATGTAAGCTTTCTGTGGGTTTAGAGACAGCAGCTGATTGACAAACACAGGAAAGGTGCTACAGAGACCCAAAACAAACATGGATGACATGAAGAATTTACATCCTGCAGAGGGATATTACTCCTTGCTTGGTTGTTCCCATCTTCTTCCTTGTGTTTCTCTTCATCACATCCCTGAATCATCCAGAAACCCTCCTCCTCCTCCTGAACATCCTGCTACATCCGCTCCGTGGTGATGCTCCTATTTATAGCAGCTTTTGGCAGGCAGGAGTCGGCGCTGTGCCTCCTCCTCCTCCTCCTCCTTGTCTCTTTGAGAGCTGTCGAGGAGGAGGAGGAGGAGGAGGAGGAGGAGGAGGCTCTCTTCAGGCAGACAGTGTCATCACTGGAAACCTCCCCGCTGCCTCCTACATCCACATTTACATCCAGAGTGAGTGGGCTCAGCGTCTCTGACAAGTAGCTGCTGCAGCGCTTGAACCTGTGATCTGTTTACAGGACGATCACCGTGTGTCCACATCACCACCCTTTTCTCTCTACAGCTTTAAATCTTTTTTAAATGTTTAATATCAGGCACGGATGGCGCTGAAATGTCAACAATTCAGAATAACGTAGAGGAGCCAGAGTGCAGCTTTCATCTTGTTTCGTGGCACAGAAGCAGACAGATTTAGCCTGTGTGGGCTCAGACAGCGCAGCGCTGTGACCCACAGTAACCTGACTGTTCACTCACTTCCTGCTCTCAGTCAGTAATCCTGGGCTTCTTTGTGTTTGGGCTTGTTTTTCCTTCGAGTGTCGTGACGGCTCAGTTCGCCTGCAGCCTCCTGATGCTTCTCCATCTGCCGCTCTGTGGTCATGCAACATTCAGATAGAGCTGCACGTTTGTGTTTCTGTAGATTAGGTTTCCTAAAAGTCACATCAAGATTTGATGAAGCAGCTGGAGGGATGTGAAGCTATTTGGCTGATGAAAGCATCCGCAGCAGCTTATTGAACATGTGGTTGGCAGGTGAAGATTTCTTAACAAGGGATCACGGAATAAATTTGTTAACAAGCTTTTATTTGTTGTCTGTGTTGCCTGAATAACCCAGAACGTATAGTATTTTCACCTGGGAAATTTATCTACTGGCTGTCACATTAACTAAATGTATCTGAATTACAGACGCTAAAAATCCCGGGATCCTGCAGGTGTTGCAGCTGGGAAACAGAATTAGAAGTAATTCCCACTGTTCAACTAAACGGAGATGATTGAATGGTTGTGTAACCACTGTGTTCTGTCAGTGTTTAAGTTGCTGCAGCCGCTTTAATCTGGTGTTCACCACCATGTGCACCGACAGCGAAGGGAGGTGACCCGACCTCTCCAAAGCTGTGAATCCAGGCATCCTGCACCCAGTCCCAGTCCATTCCAGTCCAGTCCCAGTCCCATTTACTAAAACAAAATCCCATAAAAATGTTCTCAGATTTTGATAGATTTTGGTAAAATCCATATTAGTACTGGGTCACTATGTGATGATACTAGAGTCTATAATGGAACATATTGCAGTGGAAACCTTCTGGTGATCACGTCTGTCCGGGTCCAATTGATCACAGTTTTTATTTTTTATTTTCTTTATTTCTCATGCAGATTACAATCTGATTGACATATTTATTACATGAATATAAAGTAATGACACGGACAGCTTCGCTATTTACTGAATTTTATTTTTTCTAAACACAGTGCAGCTTTTCAGACGACTGTACAGATGAAATGACGGTACTTAGCTCAGCACTTCCTGTTTCGCTGCTGCATCTCTTTGGCTCGTTTTCAGTGTGGACGCAGCCAGAAGCAAACGGGTTACCGCCAAGCAAAGCATCATGGGAGGAAAGTACAAAAAAAGTTACTGTGAATTACTGTAGTTTTACATTTTTTCATATATGTTGTCATGTATGAAAATACCCAAAATGAACACTGTGAGCAGACTACTTGATTAGTAAAAGTGAATAATTTAAACAGCATCTGTATAGGAATGATTCTGTTCCAAGCCTTTTGATCACTATAAGTGATATTTGATTCCACCGTGCTACGCTTTAACATGGTGCAGTCGATGTTGAAGGCGTCACTGATTGGAGGTCATCTTGACTCCTACTGTATAATCTGCCTTCCCGTTTTAATCCGTGGCCTCTGCCCTTGACATGCATGTAATCCCCCAGTAATTAAATCAGTAATTAAAGCAGGACCGTCATCGTGGATAAATCCTTCAGACGCAGCTCAGGCTGCAAACTAATGTATGAACAAACTGCAAACACTCAGCAGATGTTTTCATCACAGTGAGGGAGAATAATAATAAACTATAGAATGTTGACAAAACATCTCAAGGTCCACTTAGTAGCTGTTGTTGAGCTTTCTGTCGTATCACATGATCTTCATCAGCAGGCGGAGTTTGCCTAGTTGTCATAGAGTTGTAGATTTTCCAATTTCCATATTTTCAAAGCACCTTAAGGACTTGTCTCAAAATTGAGCTTCAGTCATCAAGTAGCTGTTCTGGAGCTCTCGATCAATACTATAGTATCAATAGTACAGTATGAATAGCACTGTGGGATATTTGTGTCAGCTTTTCAAAAAAGCCTCTTTCAGCTGCAGTGAAAACACGAACCTCACTCGACGTTTGAATCATGTTTTCATGTAGTAAACGAACCTGAGCTCACATGCAACATCTGCAGGTGATCAGGAAAATGAAACCTTGATCTTGTCTCACACAAATTCAGAAGTTTGTGTTGAAACTGGTTCCTCTGAAGCTCTGGTGTTACAGCCTCTGAGAATCTAAACCAGCTGCACATCAGAAAATGTTCAGTAGGAAACACATCCTCCACTAAAATGACTGACAGCATGTAATTAGCACAAGCTCTGGGTAATTCTGTGTGCCGTCTGTACGTTTAAGAGCTGAACTCACAGGACTTCCGATCAGTAGAGCTGCAACACGTTTGTTGGTGACTGATTCAGGTGTTCACTGATCTCTGACTGTTTGGTAGTTAACCTGTGGGATTTTGTGTTGCATGTAGATACACTGAATCATTAACAACCTCGTCTGTTCTCTGCAAAAAAGCTTGATTCTGATTTTGTAGAAATTTGATGTCAAACTTTTTCGGTCACGGAGTTACCTGTCAGTCCATATGACTTCATGTTTACACCTCTTAGTTCGTTTGTAATAAGTCAGTGCGAACACAAGACAGACAGATTTAATGGCACTGTGACCTTGGAAACAGGGATAACCGGGACTAAACAGTGATGAGCTTGCTCTAAACCTGAACACTAAACGCGTGTCTGTGCTGGTAAAAAGAGACGAAGCTTTGTTTCTTAAAATGTGTCTGTGTTCAGCTCCCGGTACGTTTGTAGCTGTCGCTCCCTGCCAAAGATTGTTTATGAGGTGAAAGAAGCTCCACTCTGTAGCACCGCTGTACAACCGCGAGTTCCAACAACTCCAACAGAGTGAGACGTCTTCTTTCCAGCCGATCACTTCACGTCAATTTCAGGAGTCACATTGTCTCAGTTCAGATCAGTTTTGGATCAGGACCTTCAGTATTTGGATCAAGAAGCTCATGAAAAATAAGCTGTCAGATTTAGAAGACTACATTGTGTCATATACATATTTAATCAACATTTAGGTAAATATAAGTATCGGATCGAGCATTTCCTGTCGAACCAGAAGCAGCGAGAGGAGTTGGAGGTCTTCAATAAAAGTTGTTCTCAAGATCAAGATTATGGACTGTTTATGTGATGTTTGGTCAGTGGATCAGACTAATCCAGATTCAGATCCACCGTCTGACTGAACATACTGAACTTACCACCTCAAAAAGATGGATTTGGTGTCAAGTTACTCTTTAATGTTATCTTAACACAAGTAGCCTTGAAAGAACCTGTGTTTGACTGATCACCTCACTGACTACGTTTACATGCACCAAATATTCAGTTTTTTGTTCTTATTCCTTATGACAGTGTTCCTACTGAGCTGTTTCCATGGCTGATGAAGATGAATCTTCCTCTAATATTCCTGTTTCCATGCAGCCTTGTTGGACCGTGTGAACTCAGCCTCCCTCTTTCACTCGTTCCTTCTTTAAAGGTTGGCGTTGTGATATTTGCTCATATCCAGAAACCTCTTGATCTCCAGGTCTTTCATCATGTTTAACAGTAGCTGTGTTTCTCCTCGTCTTTTCTTCTGTGCCTGCATCTCTACCCCAGCCCTGCTAACTGTTGGCTGGTTGGTTTGTTTCCAGCACAGAGCTGACCGGAAACAGGAAGAGGCCGTGAATGATGTTGTCTGCCGTCCTGGAAGAACAGTTTCTGTCTGATAGTGGTGATACTCTGCGTGAGACTGTGTGTGTGATATTTTTGGGCTCGTGTACATGCTGTTCCCTCAGAGAGCGTCCACTGCCTCCTCTCTGTAGCAGAATATAGGAAATGTTTCACCATCGTGGTCTCCTGACCAGAACCTGAACTTCGCTGGGTCCTTGATTAGATTCTGATTTTGATTCTTTATTTTATCAGAAGAAGGTTCTGGAGCTGGTCGAAAGGTGTTAATAGAAATGTGTGATTTGTCATTAACAAGCGTCCGCCTGCCTTCTCACACTCTCACACTCGGCTGCTTTAACTGCTAAACAATGTGAGACTCCCATCGCACTGATCAGCTGGTACTGATGCACACACACCAGAGTATTTAGGCTTTTAACCCTTTGAACTCTGCAGTAGGAACTAGGGATGTGAATCTATCCGAAATTGAACTTTTGACCCAATGTACTACGTACAGCCCGGTCTTACAAAATTGTTACAGGCGATCGTAACGTAGCGAATTGAGTTTTAAATTTCTGATTATTGAGTTTTCTGTATCGAGACATAATCGTTCAAAAGAGAATCACAATGCATCTAAGAACTGATTTTTTTGTCACACCTCTAATAGAAACGGTCCCCCAGTGCCTACATTGGTATTTTTGCTTATTGTGAAGTCATTTCCTGGATTATCTTAAAATGCTTCTCAATCAATAAATCATAACGACAATGATAAAACTAACGTAATGATGTCATCAACTTACGACACGAGCGTACAACGTGATGACGCGACAGACGGAAGCCTGAGCTTTCAGCTGCAAAAAGAATGAATGCTCGAGCTGTTATGTTTTTTATTTTAGATCAGTTTAAACAGGATTATGCAAACGATTTCCGTTTTCAGAGGGTTAATATACGTTTGACTGCTGTGGGGTCCAATCAAGAAGAATTGATGACCCTCGCTGATGTTTGTAAGATGAGGCAGCAGCAGACTCTACATGACAATAATGTTGAGTGGAGCATCTTCTGGCTCTTTTGCCATCTTATTGTGTGGAAATAAATCCAAAGTCAGGTTCTTGTATGTTATCTACAGCGTCCTTTGGTTTCTGTGATGTGAACCAGAAAAGCACGTTAGAACTCAGCAGCATTTTACACGTGAAACACACCATTTTCACAAGATTTCAAGTGTGAAATGTAAGAAACCAAAATGTGAAATTGTTCATCTCATGTGAAACAACATTTTAGATTTGATGAACACATACATTTCACATGTGAAATATCATGTATCGTCACATACACGGCAACATGATTTTCACAGTTGGCGTTAATATTACTCTCCAGTGTTTCCTGAAATATCTCCTGTAGTGTGAGCTCTGACCTGCTGCAGGAGGAACATTTACACAGACTGTGGGCTGCATGACTAAACACCGGGCATGGAGACCGTAATGCAGCTAGAGCTGAGGTGGTTTAGGAAGGAAGAGGAATGATGAGCAGGAGTAACTGCAGAAACACAAAGAAAGCCGATGTTTCTGTTCATGAATCTGACCTGGAAAATATCTTAAATTGTGAAAGTGATTCGGTATTCTTAACCAGAAGAACATACCTGGAAATATTCTGAACATTTCGCAGTGTTTGGTCAGGGCTTGGTGGGGTTCTGCAGGGGAATTTGGACTATGGAGTATTGAACCTCAGTATTTTACAGATATCTGGTCAGATTCATAATCATCTTTACTCTGTGTATATCAGATGGATCCAAATTTAAATATAAAGTTTTAAGTTCTTGTTGGACGGCTTGTGTTCGGACTGAAAACTTTGGCTTCTTTTGTTAAATGGAAAAATAGATCTCACCATGATTTGTGGATAAATATATTTGTTATATTTCATCCTCCAGGTTGTGGTTTCAGTTTGTACACGAGTGCTGCTCTTTGATGTTGCTCACATCAGGACTGAAGAGCTTCAGGCTCCATCCACACAAATACGTTTTCTTTTTAAAACAGCGTTTAAACGATCTCTGTAAACACGAGCGTTTTATCACCGTTTCAGAAATAATCTCCGTCCATACTACACACCTGGAAACGCATATCACATGACCATTCACGTGCACGCCCAGTGCACGTGCCGGTGTAAACAGGAAGCAGATTGTCTGCTCTGTGATTGGTCGCTTACTTAGTTGCAGGAAATACTACGAAAGAAGAACAGCGATGGAGAAAAGTCAGAGCAGAGATTTCTCTGCTTGGACCGACGACCAGGTGGAACTGTTACTGACAGGAAGTGATGTGATTTGTTCTCCATGTTGAATTAACCGCTGGGAGTCGAGGCTGAAAAGGGTCACATGATTTGGGCGTGACGAATCAGGGAAGGAGACGTGGCTGATAAGACCCAATAAGGAAGTGAACGTGGGCGTCTGCGTCATCGTTTTAAAACGTTTTCGCCCGTCCACCCGGAGTTTTCAAACTAAAACATCCATCCACATGAATACGTTTTCTTTTTAAAACGCATAACTTTAGCTACGTTCACGCCTAGCATCCACACTACTCCGCTGTGGTATTTCCTGCAACTAAACAACCAACAATCTGCTTCCTGTTTACACCGGCACGTGCATGGTCATGTGATATGCGTTTCCAGGCGTGTAGTATGGACAGAGATTATTTGTGAAAAGGTGACAAAAACGCTCGTGTGGACGGAGATTGTTTTCGTTTTGAAATAAAAACGTATTATTGTGGACGTATCCTGAGGAGCTCACAGCTGTGACTCTAGCTGTTCTCGGTGTCGCCTCTGCCGGTCGACTGGCGGCTCTCAGCCTGATGAATGGAGGTGTTGCCCTTCACACACTGTTTGTTGGCTCATTGCAGACTGCATGTGGACCACAGACCTGCCAGCTGATCCAGCCCACAGCCAATCAGACGCAGGATGATCCTGTTCAGACGCAGATTAACGTCCCTTTGAAGTGACTGCTGAAAGTTTCTACAGAGCAGCGTCGCAGCGTTTCGCTAATCTGTCCGCTGGTCTCGCGGCGAAACCTCAGAATAAAGCAAAACAGGATACATGAGGAAACAGTTTTGCCAAATCTCTACCGGTGGACACGTTTCTACCGCCACACAGTGTATATCATCATATCGTCCAACCCTATATGACACTTCTGAAAAGAACTTTGGAAATTGCAAGAAAGAAATATCTGGATGCATGTTTGGTATTTTTTAACTTGATAAATAACTTTATTGATTGCACTTTACACACAACACAGTGATCCAACGTGCATTACAACACAGAGAAAAAAACAACAAAAGAAAGGAGACAAAAAATCTGATCAAACGTTTTAGGGATCAACTTCCTGCTATGGCCTCATCAATAAACTAACCCGACCAATCCCGTTACACCCCCGACCTGTCAAACCAGTCTCCTTCCTTGTGTCCAGAGGTGGACTTGAAGGTGTCCATCACTCAGTCTGAGTCTCGTTATGTAACTGCAGCGGTTCAGGACAGTCGAGTCATTACCTGTCAACAGAAAACGGATGAGTAAGACTCTGACTCATCGAGATGTGAAGGCTGCAGCACACTGATGGAAAATACTTGAGCTCAGATCTGTGGTTTCAATCCCTTTAACGGCTGATTACACTTTATTACAACTGGGCTCTTATTTTGGTAGTTTTTGTCCATAATGGAAAGAGTTTTCCTCATTCTGGATTCTTTCTTTAAACAATCTCCTCAGTGTTACTGAACACACACAGGGCTCTCACCACCAGTTTTAATTCATGTTTTGTCTGTCAGTTTGGTGGAGGGCTCTAAATACTACATTACCCATGAGCCTCAGCAGCCAGAGAAGAAGCCAGTCAGAGGTGTGGATCAGAGCGGCAGTGAATTCAAAAAGAGAACAAAACACGACATCTTTGTTGCTGAAGTTCATCCACGAGTGACCCAGAATCCAAAGTCAATTGATTTATCTTCAGCTTCTGTTTCTTACTGAAATGCACCTTGGGAGTCGTAGTTAACTTCTCCCTCTACGTTGTTATGTCCACAGGCTTCTTGTTGCTTTGAGTGTTTATCAAAGACGCAGATATTTTCTAACAGCTTTTCATTTTTTGTTCTGATGAGTTTCATGTCCATCAGAGACCTGAAGAGAGAGAACTGTGAGTCACCTCGTATTGTCAAGAAAAACAACAGTCGGATGTTTGGAGCAGAATTATTTTCACACCTCCCTTTGACACTGCCTCCAAACACAAACTTCTTTAGTCAACTCTGATGTCTTTCTGTTGTCTTGTTTTAGTCCCTCTGTGATGTAGGGAGGGCCATATGAAAACAATTACAATTATAACACAACATGTTTCATGCTGGTGTGATCATATAACTGGGTTTGTTTAAGGTGGCGGCGCCCTCAGACAGAGTTCAGGGCTTTAACGCCCTCTGAGCTTCATAACCCAGCAGCAGCAGCTCCGTTGTTTGACCACCTTCTTCTGTTTGTGTGTCTCCTGTTTCAGAAGTACAGGCAACACGATGAGGACTCGTCCCCCCAGGACCAGAGCTCCCCCCAGCTGACGGAGGAGGCGGGGGGGGTGGAGCTGGTCCAGGTAGCAGAGAAGAACCTTTCCCAGATCGAGAATGTGCACGGCTACGTCACCCATGCCCACATCTCACCCATGAAGGTAGGAGACAGCTGTCTCCCTGTCTGTCCCTGTCTGTCTGTCTCTGTCCATGTCTGTCTCCCTTTCTGTCTGTCTGTCTGTCTCCCTGTCTCCCTGTCTGTCTTTACTGGCCTGACTGTTAGTCAGAAGCGGTCTTTTTAAAGCAGCACAAACACATAAACAGTCAACATGTTAAAGAGTAGAAAATCAAAGGAAGTGCAGTCCAACAGGTCTGTGCCTCCTTTTTATTTGAACTCTAAATACATCTCAACATGTCCCTTTAAAGTTTGGATGGGACAGTCCTCTGTATCACACAGCCTGGGTGTTGTTTTCCAGGTGTTGAGTAAGTCAAACAAAGTCAGACAGGGCAGGTGATGAAGTTGGTGTTGTGGCTGAACAATTTATTGTTTTTATGTCAAAATAGCAAGAACCACAAGTTTAAAGATCAATAGTGTCTTAACGAGCTGGAGAAGATGTTAATAACATGTACTCAGCTGTAGCTCATTATTTAAATGTATTGATGTTGACGTCAATAAAAAAACGGTATTTTGAATGTCATGATTATATTTCAGTATTATTGAGTAATGTTAAGTTTACCACTCATATGTCTTAATAAATGGAGGCTAAACTAGATCGTTTTCCTCAGATTGTTTAGTCTACTTTTAATTGATGAGGAGCCTCTTAACGAACCCAGTGAGGTGCAGCAGTTTCAGCGTCTTTGATGTCATCATGGCGAAATAAATTGACCAATCATTTAAAACAGCCCCCCCCCCCACACACACACACACCCCCACACCCCCTATGTTTGTACCTGATTGCCTGTATGTGTAAAAACTCTTATTAAATGGTGTTAAAACGTCCAATAACCACAAATGTGTATGATAGCATAATGCAGCACCAAGTGAGAATAATAAACCTAAGTCCTTCAGAAGCCGGTAAAGTCAATCATTTTTATGTTTTTCTGCCTGTTTTCCTCTTTGTTCTATATTCTCTCTCTCATTGTCTCTGTTCATATATGTATTTATCAATGAATATATTTTTGTCCATCTCAGTCAACACACATTCACACAAACCAGGGTCAGGTGTGCCTTTCGTCTAATTCACTGTTTTCATTTAAAATCACCATTTCCTTCATAAACTCACTTTATCCTGATGGGAACGATGAGAATGAAAAAACTCTTTGATTCACTTGAATTGACGGTGAATTAATCCTGACCCACACACACACACACACACACACACACACACACACACACACACACACACACACAGGATGAGGGTGGCTGTGTGTCTGTGTTGCCTTCATGTGGTGCATTAAAACACTGAAGCTGCTCTGAAGCTCGTACCTGTACCTGCTCATCATACCTGTCTCCTATTATGTTGCCGTCAAACACGCATAAACACACCACCAGTCAAATTCCTCCAGTCAGCTTTCTGTTGGACCCCCCCCAGCGTTACAGTCACTGCAGGTTAACACCTGTTTACACACTGTGAGTCCAGGTGAGCTCGCTTCATGAACCTGCAAGTCAGCGTGAGACTCAAAACATCCCCGAAACAGGAAGTAAACACTGAAAGGAGTTCAAGTTAGTGGAAGTAAAGTGAAAATGTTCAAGATGAAACCAGTCGGATGTCATGTACGACAGATGAAGGAGACAGTTTGTCTTTAATCAGTTTCAGCATCTTTATGCAACTAAAAGAGGAAAACACTTTTTCAGCAGCTAAAACGTTGAAGTGAGAACTTTCCTGCTTGTAGTAAATAATGTTTTTCTGTTACTTTAATATAGTTTTTCCCACCTTTATAAGTGGAGAAGAAGATTGCCTCTCCGACCAGTGAGTTCATATTTTCATCAAGCTTTATGAGCCACTCAGTGACTGAAATGTCCAAGTGACAGGAGATGGCCATCCAGCACGGCCTTGGATCAGATTTCAGATCACACTGTTGCTGTTTACTGCATTTGCTGGCAGTTAACAAAATCCGCAAATATCCTTTTTTGTTGTTTTATTTTCCCGTTACCGCCCTGTAACTACCGCTGACACCCCAGACTCCACCAGCAGCCCGGTGTAGTCAGGTAGTCACTGTGTTTATTAAAACCAGAACAGAACCAGACTTCCTGGAAGCTCCACCTGGAGTATTTGGCATCCTGCCGGTCACATGACCCTGCTTCCTGTTCATGCCATCCTCATTCTGCTGTGTGTGTGTGTGTGTGTGTGTGTGTGTGTGTGTGTATGTGTCATATCAGTGTGAAGTGGATCCATCAGAGGTTCTGGGTGTTTTTGACTCATTCAGGTCTGCTTCCTGGTCGTGATTAGTCCTCCTCAGCTGTGAACACACTTACAATAACGTCTTCTCTCAGACAAATGTCTAACAGACAGTCTGGAGGTGTGGAGTCTGACAGACGGGGCTGTTCACCAGCAGGGAGGCTCTGATGAAAGACTCTATCCTGGTGCATTGTGGGAAATGTAGGATCCAGTGTTTTTGGAGTGTGACCCACCCACACTAGAGACTAAAAGTCGGTTCTTTATTTAAATCTGTTAACTCTATTTATGTCAAATACTGAATCACTGGACTATCAAAATGAGTTATTTTAAGACTTCACTTGCTTTGGATACATGTGATGGACATTTGTCATTATTCTAGACATTTAATGAATTATTGAATTGATAGTAATAGATAATAAGCGTTATAATAAGCGTTGCAGCCCTGTTCCGGACAAGATAATGATGTTAAAGTAATAATAACTTGATTTATGTAGCACAAAAACAAGTTACACAGAAAAGCAAAGGTCAAAATTGATTAAAATACAAATAAGATAAAAATAAAATGCACTTTAATTAAATTAAAAGCACAGATGCAGTAAAAAGACAGAATAAAAAAGATTTAAAGGTGTGAACTTTGTTATTAGTGCTATAGAACTGTTTCTCTGAGTGGATCCTGTTCTGTTTATCTCGATACTCAGTCCTACAGGTGGTGTCACACTACTGCACCGATCTACAGGTGGAGGTAACTTGCCAAGATGCTGTGCACCAACAAAGACTGCGAGATAGTACATATGGATGTAAAGAATGCAGGATTTAAAATATTTTAAAAATCAGCTTTGCAAATGTTCTATAAGGGAAGGAAATACACTTGACCCGTTTATTAGACCTCTGGTATTCACACGGTGTGTTTTGGTGAGTAACACTGAATATAAACAGAACTTTGTTTGTCTATTTGTAGTATTTGTAGTGTAGTATTTTGTCTGATCTTCTCAGAGTGTAAAAGTGTTAAAAGTAAAGAAAATAAAATATTTAAAGGGTAGAAATGAATGTAGTTGTGACTTACTGAGGTCAAGGCATGGAGTAGATTTTCTAAACCTTTTAATTTAGTCGTCGGCTGATTCTGATCTTAATTTCAAGCTGATATTAAACTGGAGATATCATGCGACACGTGATGTGGCTGTTGAAGTTTTCCTCGGAGCACGTGAGTTTTACTGCAGAGAAACCAAACTCTGTGTTTGCCAACGTCTGTGTGTTCAGAGCTGATTAATCCAATCTGCAGAGTAGCTGAGATCTGATATTTCACATGAGTTTAAACATGTTCACGCTGCTGTGGTCATGGTAAACAGGACTAACGTGTTCAGGCTGCTCAGCTGCACAGCGGCGCTCTGCTGCCATCGTGTGGTGTTAAAACACTCTGATGTCTGAAGGGAATGTCCACAGCGTCTGAACTTATTACTCAAAAACAAAAGCAGAACAGACAGACTGAGGGACAGCAGACAGTAGACGGGGCCATCATAGGTTAAGGTGTAAACAGGAAGTGAAAAGAGGATAGGTTACATCACAGTATCGAGGTCTGAGGTTCCTTTATGTCTATGACCGTCCTTTGAAATCATAGAGGTCCTTATGATCCAGGACTGTGGTTCATGCAAAGCCGGGGTATTTTAAAGAGGGAGGGGTCTTCCACTCA
This sequence comes from Macquaria australasica, assembly GCA_005408345.1. Classification (NCBI taxonomy): domain Eukaryota; kingdom Metazoa; phylum Chordata; class Actinopteri; order Centrarchiformes; family Percichthyidae; genus Macquaria; species Macquaria australasica. The sequence continues at coordinate 173,340 of SEMN01000560.1, forward strand.
TTCATAACCTAAAGTCCATTCTGATGTCATAACGAAACAAAATAAATATATATAAAAATGTTTGGGTAGGAGCTTCCTGGAGGTTCTCTTTGGATAGAGATGCATGTAAAATAAATACAAAGTTAACGTATAGTAAAGAAATCACTTCAAATTCAGATAAGATTTCCAGTATTTCTTAGTGCCATGTCTCAGAGAAAAAGTAAATCGTTCCATAATATAGATGTAGTCCATGTGCTGTCTAAAACCAGGAGTGGACTCCTCTGATGACTGTGTCCCAGTTTGTGTTGTTTTAAGATACTTGGACATGTATTAAAAACAGGATTAAATCTGTTTTTTTAATCATAAGTTTTAGAGCCTCTGAAACCCAATTCTCACCTCTACACTCACCATAACATATATTTCTTATTATACTAAATCATTATACTTTCTTTGTTGTAGATAAACTCCCTTAATACTGACCAGAGAAACGGCTCCACCTTCTTACATCATTTGTCAAGTCTTACATTTCTTTATATTTTGTCTTTTAAAAAGAATTTTTACATTTAGAACATTTTAAAACATTTAAAACATACTGGGTTCAGCACAACTGCCACAGACAAACCTGCACCAGCCAGCGTTAAACTGATCAGCAGTCTGCTCCTCCACTCCACCTGTCGGTCAACTGGAGGCTTAATTTAAGGTGCTGATCAGAGGGAGCGGCCGTCCAATAACAGCCTCAGCAGCTCTCCAGGACCCTGATAGCACTGTTAGCTATCAGTGAGCCTGTCTGTGTTATAACCCATCAGGATCCAGATCTCTCATCCGTCCTCTGTCTCTCGCTTGTTCTCTCTGTCTGTCTGTATCTTAGCCTGAACTCTTTATATTCTATATTCTTTTATATTGCTGACTTTTATTCTCAGCTCTGATTCTGTCTCTGTGTTTCTGTCCCTCAGTTAGTCGGATTAGGTTTTTATTATTAAAGCTGGATCTGCTTCGGTCTGGTTACATTCTATATTTCTCTTATTGTCATCAAATCCCATGTATCCACACTCATCTGCCAGTTTATTAAGGGTTAGTTTACATATTTATTGTAGAATTGATCCATGCTACTCCAGCCATGGCTACCAGTAATTTCTCCCTGTGATGAGTCCTCACGAGTATTAATTTTTTAAAATCCCTGGTTAGTGGAGGCAGTGAAGAAAACGTCTGATCCTGACGACATTTAGTCTTTTGTGATCAGTTAGTCCAAACAACAACCTCACTGACTGAATGGTGGAGGTGGACCACCGTGAACGTAGAAACGGAAAGTAAACTAGTTTCAGAACATCTCGTCAGCGTCAGCCTCCAAAATATTTGAGGAAAACACCCCCCTGCTCCTTTTCTGCTCACCCCTCCACACACACCTCTGTAAGGATGAACTGTCTCTCTCCTGCTTTGCCTTGCTGTATTTTGACCCCTCCGAGACTCCGTCTTTCCTCCCCTCCTGTATCCTGTAGGTAGCATCTCTGGAGTGCATCTTTGACGGTTCTTCAGCGTTAGGACAGCACCTCCCGGAGCTCCCCTCCCCTACGCCCTCCACTCTCTATCCCCACGGCGAGGACAGCCCCCTCCCCTCCTGCTCCTCCAACCCCTACCCCCCAATCCAGGTAAACCCCCTTCCACCCCCGCTGTGCTGTTGTCATGGTAACCCAAACTTCAGCATCACCATCTATCACTAGTTTTCAGACAGTCATTTTGTTCACATCTCGTCATATTTTTATTTCTAAAGAGAAAATCTTCCTGTTCATCAGCGTCATTCATATTCAAAGTCCGTCTTAAAACACGCTGCTTTAGCCTGTTTTTTGCTGTGGTGTTGCGGCAGTACTGAAGGTTTCGATTATACAGGTTTTGCTGGTGTTGAGGTCGTGGTAGTTGTGGTTCATGACCCCACCAGGCTTGGGTGGAGCAGGGCTCGACAGACTTTAAAGGAACAGTTTGACATTTTGGTATTTATGCTTATTCTCTTCTTTTTTTTTTCTTTCTCCAAGAGTGACATGTAGGGACAGGGACAAACAGCTAGCCTGGCTCCGTCCAAAGTTCAAAAATACACCTACCAGCTGCTGTAAAGCTCACGTTTGATCTCGTTCGTTTAGTTTGGGTGAACCAGGCTAGCTGTTTCCAATGCTAAGCTAAGCTACTCCTGGCTCTAGCTCTGTATTTACCACAAGACACATTCTTAGACACAAGAATGGTATTGATCACTATTCCTTCAACAAGATCCAGTGTGACAGATTTGATCTGTCTTGCTGTGGTGCCAGTTTTGTAGAGTGTTTTTCATCAGTCGATCAGTTTAGTCTCTTAAAGTGAAAACCATTTATTGTAATGGTGAAAACCTGACTGTAATCATATTAGTTGAGTTTGTTGTTTGATTGGTGTCGCTGTGTTGAAGAATCCTGGATGAATTATGAGACACGTATGACGGCATATCGCTGCCAAAATCCGTGCGTGCAACTCAAACAGCCACGCACGCATATCATTTTTACTCGCGCGCAGAATACTTCTTCTCGCGCGCAGAATACTTCTTCTCGCGCGCAGAATACTTCTTCTCGCGTGAACAATATTGTAGCCTGCGAGGAGAAAACAATGCTTTGAGCGCGCGCAGCTGTCCTGCTCGCAAAACTTTCACCTGCTCGCTCGCGAGTGGATTTTCTCTTTGGCGGTAAGTGGGCGGATCCAGTCACCATTGCAGAATTATTGCTCGCGTGAGCAGAGAGATTCTGCGCGCGAGTGCTGTGAAAGCGCTTGCAAAAATATGCGTGCGCGGCTGTTTGAGTTGCATGCGCAAGGATCTCATTTGCACGCGCGGATTTTGGCAGTGATATGCCGCCATACACACGGGCACTTTGTGGTTTTTAGCCGTGCTTGTGTCAAAGCGGTGGACCAACAAATCAACCTGGGTTTGTTGGTCCACCGCTTTGATTCAGACTGAAATATCTCAGCAACTGTCTGATGGATTTCCATGACATCCATGTTCCCCTCAGGATGAACCTCTGACTTTTCATCTAGCTTTTCTAATACTTTGGTTTGTGACCAAATACCTGCAAAGACTTCCCATCAGCCTCAGCGGTATGTATGCAAATGTCACAATGCTAATACGCTAAACTCCATGGTGAATATGGTAAACATAGTATGTTAGCATGTTAATTCAGCAGAGCTGCTAACATGCCTGTAGACTCTTATTTCTCATGAAACAAATAACAGACCAGAGGGAGAGCTGGACTACGGTGTTAAGAAGCTGCAGTTTCACATGTTGTGAAATTGCTGTAGTTGTAATGTAGACTAACAGTGATTTAGTTGGCTAGTTGTGTCTAGTTGGCTGTTGTACTTCACATCAGACTAAACACAGAGCACCTGGACGTCACCGAGCAGGACCTCCACACCTTCACTTCAACGTTAAAATCACCCACTCCGGCGATGAGGTTTCTGCTCACGGTTACACTCTTTGGTGGAGAAATCTCCACATCCCGCTCTTCATTGTTTCCTCCACGTTTGATCTGCGGCAGCCGCCCGTCCCCGGCCTGACGTCAGCAGGCAGCTATCTCCAACACCTCCGCCGCGATAACGCAATGAATGTATCCTCACATCCCACAAAGACCCTGAAGGCTGGGAGGACGTACTGTACACTCCTTTTTTTATTATTCCTTTCATTTTTTCATCTCTTCCTCCACCTCTCGCTTGCTCTCCTCGGCAGCGCCATGGCAACACAGGAGATGAATGGCGACAAAGAAAATCCTGACGGCAGGAAAATGGAGGAGGAGGAGGTGGAGGAGGAGGAGGGGGTTGAACCTGCAGAGAAGGACAAGGACAGATTTAGTGAGGCTTTCTGTAACAGGAGGGGAGGGGGGGTGATAGTAAAATGCAGGATAGCTGGCCTCCCGTTCGTCCCCAACAGAAAGATTTACAGCAGCTCTGATGTATATTTATCACCAAGACAAAGGACTCGGAGGCCATGAAATGACTTGTCACTAATGCTTCTTCTCCAGCGTCTCAGCTCTGCTACACTTCATTCCCAGCTGCAGCAAAGGATGCTGGGAGGCCAGCTCTATTTATAGCCAGCAGGGTTCCAGACCGTCCTGGAATTTCAGGGAAATCATGGAATGTTAGAGGTGCCTTTTCCAGGCAGGGAAAGTTTGGGGAATATCAGGGAAGCTTTTAAACGGCAGAATGTGTTTTCTTGTTACACGCATTGACTTATGGACAGTTTCAGACTGAAACACTTACAAAATTGTTTCCAATGTGGAGTCATTTCCAGAAAACAAACAATTGAACAATGTATTTATATAACATTATAACATATCATTAATCAACATTATTAACATATCATTCCACAAGTATCAAAATATATATATATAAATCCTACACTGGATTTTTCTAGAAAACTACAGCTCAGGGAATAATACGAATTGGCCTGGTATAACTCAACACTATATATATATTGTAAGTGGACCTCCCACACCCCTATTTCCTACACCTGTTTTTGGAAAACATTTTTTGGAGAAAAACGCTTATTCAGACTGCTGGGTCAGTATTTCCCTGAATATACTGTTAGTCCAAGAGGAAGATGGCCCTCGTCTTTGAAGCCTTTTCACTAGTAAAAGTGAAACATGAAAAACTTTAATTAAAGCCTAAATCCCACATTTTTGTAGCTTGTCCAAATCTGTTTTCAAGTGCAGCTGTTCTTCTTTCCATATCAGCCACATACTTTGGCTGTTAACATTTTACAGACGGTCTTTTTGTCCTTTTTAAGATCCTCATCATGACTTTCTGTGAAACTGGTAGGTCTTGGCAGCCTGACAAATGATTCGGTCTCTGGTTTGTTTCTGCAGTCGGGAGACGTCAATTCATTTTAACTCGTTAGGAATTTATTTATTCCATTGCAGCAAAACTCCTGAACATTAAAATGGGCTAACTAAACACTTTTAGGACTGACAGAGTTTATTAAGAAAATTACAGAAGATGTTGCCGCCCACATCTGTAAATGCACATGAAGAAAGCCACTAGCCTTGCAATGTTAAGGCTACAAACAACCCATAATGCAACACTATTAATATAAGAGCCTCACTCAGGGCACACAGCAGGGACCAGTACTTGCTCCATTCAAAGAAAATATCCCCTGTTGTGAATATAATGCAAATGTCTAGTCCTCAAATATAAAGCGCCACCCCCTGACTTTTTCAAACTTTACAGATAAATATATTGCCTCATATTTGGGTAGCAATAATACTATTATATTGCACCTTTCATACACAACATGCAGCTCAACGTGCTTTACATTGAGAGTAAAAAGTGAAAACAAAAAAGTCCACAAGAATCTTCAAATTTATTCCAAAAATAACTGAAAGTCAGTGCAGAGACTTTAGAAGAGGAGTGATATGAGCTCTTTTCTTTGTTCCAGGCATCAGCGTTCTGCATGAACTGTAACTGATGTATAAACTGAACAGTACACTGCAATATTTGAGTCTACTTGTAATAAAATAATGCACCCCTTTAAAGGGGGGAAAGGGGGCTCAAGTCTTCAGGATCAACAGCTATATAAAGTTGGGTGTCATCTGTATAGCAGTGAAAATCAGCACTTTTTCTCTGGATTATGACCCCTGTTGGTACCATATAAATATCTAAAAGTCGTGGACCCAGGACAGAGCCCTGTGGCTCTTTTGAATTATTATATTTTGATATGTATTTATTAAATTAGTTTTGTACTTTTGATATTTTATATTAATTTCATTTTTCTTATTTTTTCTTCAATCTGCCTGATTATCACTGGCTCCAGAGTTCAGCCTGTTTGAAGTAAGTAGTAAGTCGGTAGCTGTGAGCTCTCTAAATGAACTTCCCACTAAATAAATCAGCTTTCGTGACAGTCACATCACAGATCACCATGCTGTCCGTCACAGCTGTGATAACTCAGCATTTTGCAGGCGTGAGTTTCCCCTGCTGACTCATATTTGGAAAGACTGAGGACTGAAGTAGGACAGAGGTCAGCTGGACCAAACCCACAGCGGACGGAGAACCAGGAGGAGGAGGAGGAGGAGGAGGAGGAGGAGGAGGAGGAGGAGGAGGAGGAGCGCGAGGCTTCCAGACTGCAGAGAGAAGAGATCACAGGAGTAATTTCCTCTCTGCCTGCGCTCTCTTTAAACACACACACACTCGTCTCTCCGTCCTCTCGTCAGCCCTGCAGTCTGTTGTTGCTGTCTGCTTCAGACAGACGGAGGCTGGCTGACCGGCTGCTCTCTCTCCGCCTGCTAAGCGATGCTCTCTCACCCCGGCAGGTTAATCCGCCCCCGGAGGCTCCTCTCTCTCTTTTTCCCGTCAAGTCCGGCGTCTGACTGCTACCGTTTACCGGCTACCACCGCTGCTCTTAACTGACAGGAGGAGGACGACCTCGGTGTGTCTCAGCTCCTCTCTGCTCTGTCGCTCCTCTCCTGGAAGCAGCATCTGGTCACCTCCATCAGCTCCTCCACCAGCTCCTCTGCAGCCTCCCTGTTTGTGTCTGTGAGGAAGAGGAGGAAGAGGAGGGGGGGACACAAGGTGGAGTGAAGCCCCCCTCCCATCGTCTGCTCTCCAGCCAGCACCACCTCCACCACCCCGCAGCCTGCAGCAGGAGCGAGAGGAGGCGACACACCACCTCCACCTTCACCACAGCAGCAGCAACAAGCAGCATGCTCAACTCTGTGTGGTACGCCAAAAAGATGGGCCGCCGCATCATGGGCACCCTGAGGAGAACCAAGCGGCTCCACCGGCGCCTACTGGTAGGTCACCCCCCCCCCCACCACCCATACAAAAATAAATCTTTATAAAGGTGAGGAGGTAGGGGGAGGTGCTGCACCGTGTAGCGTGAGTCATTTTCTACAACGTGTGTGCAGACAGCCCGTATACATATGATCATGCACTTCTCTGACTGCTGTGTGTGTTGTTGTAAATGTATTGATCGGTCCGTCTGCTGTGGATGTGACGCTGCTGGATGAGGCAGATGTGGAGAAGTTGCAACAGGAGAGCTGCTGCGTCATGTGGTGGATCAGGATTCATGCAGAAACCTTCACATCAGATCCAGAAACGCCCTCATCCACAATCCCATTTCAAAGTGATTTTGTTGTGATCATCAGGACGCTGTCTGAGGTGATTTGTTAAAAAGGCTGCGGCGGCTGTGAGCAGTTCAGTAGATCTAAACGTGAGATCACTGTGTGTTAGATGTTGAGGAATCAGGGACGAACACACACACAGTGCTGGTGATTGTTCCAGAGCTTTCAGCAGCTGTGGGTCCCAGCGATGAGCTGGAATCTGCCTGGTCTCTGTTTCTGTTGGTGTCAGGTTCGGTTTGGCATCCTGTCACACCTGTGCAGCTTTTTATAAATCTGTGTGAGCAAGGCAGCGTGCGGATGTGGACAGATTTACCTGCATAAACAGCAGCATCATGTTCTGGGCAGATGTGAGGAACCCCTGCAGTAGCACATGCCTTCCCCGGCGTTGCCTAGCAACCTCCAGGCTCCTGACACGCAGCACTACCCCACCGCCTCCCTGTTTACTGCCTCAAACACAACATAATGTAGGTTTACACTGAGGACAAACTATAAAACCTTCAATCCTAAAATGTTATCACAGTCATGAAGTGAGAGGAGCTGCTGTGTCTGGATGTGTTTTTCCCGTCACTTGAAATCCCCGTTTCAAAGGTTCCTTTTGATCTTAAAACAATAGTCAGTCAGACGCCCATTTGAACATTGAATCAAGTTTTTCTTTCTGTAATCATTCTTCCTGTTCATACTGCTCATTAAATGATCTCTTCCAAGTGATGGGAGGAAAAATCCACAGTTTATAACTTTATCTGAAGTAAATATGAGGCTTCAGCAGTCTGAGTGAGACATCTTTTCATCTTCAGTCCCTTTAGTACAAAACTTTGTGTTTGTGTTTACCTCTTGAGCTGTAGAGGAACTAAAAAGACTAACTGTGGAAGATATCCTCTAGATTTGTCCAACTCAATCTGCTGAAGTCTCATATGAACATCCGATAAACTTTGATGCGTTTTCACACAGAAACAAAAGAAAGGACTCTGGATTTTGTCCCCCGTCACTTACATCGGAAGCGTTTAAGGAGGGGATCTTTTAAAGGCCAGTATGAACAGGACTAACCAAATCCATGTTCATGTGGGCACCAGACTATTGTTTTGAGACAGACATCTCCTTTAATGTTCTACAGCACTAACACACGAGTCTCCTGGATAACTTAATGAACCATATATTGATGTTATGCTCTAAGAGATCATGTTTTTCTGTCAGTTTGGTTTGGTGGATGGCTCTTAATTGTATGATACCGTGAGCCACCTTCGTTAGTGGGGGGGAATCATGGCCACCAGACCAGAGCTAGTTTAGGATTTAACTCTAACATGGGTGCTCCTTTAGCTTCTGTGGTGCCAGAAACTGGAATAAGTTACTGTTGCACATTCAAATAATCAGTAACCACCACTATTTTAGAAAGTTTCAAATTATGGCTGATGGGAAACTTTGAAGGTATTTAATGAGTTGGTTTGTTGATAGCATGATGTCGCCTGGACTCCTGCATCTTAACGATTTTTACATCAGGACCACAATGAAAATAAGTCTTGGACTCTATTGACCAGAGGCTAGACAGGAAGTGACTTCAGGACTTCAGCTATCTGAGGAGAAGAGAGTCGGATGGGAAAATCAGAGCTGAAGCGAATTCACTTTGTCAGTTCAATGCCGTGGTCACAACAATCATCCCAAACTGATCCAGAATGTGAAAGTGAACTGATTTAAACAGCTGAACGTCTTATTAGGTTTCCACAAAGTATAATCTTTAGCTTCAGCTCATCACTAGGGGAGCACTGAAGAATTTGAAGCTCTCTGATTGGTGTGTTATTAGTGGAATGCACCTTGGGAGTGGTAGTTGACTTCTTTCCTTCAGTTTTAATGTCACCAGGCAAGAACCGGATATGTACCAACACAGTTGTTCATCTTTTGCACTGATGATTCAACCAGGAGAGTTTCATGTCTGTCCAAGACCTGAAGAGAGGGAACTGTCCGAGGTTTCTCCTCCATCTTCACGGTTCACATCTTCACTATTTATTGTCACTTTGGGAACTGAACCATCAGGTGTTTAATGTGATCAGATCCGGGTCTTGACCTTTGTTTTGATGCTTTAACAATCCTAAACTTCTCAACATGTTTTGTCATTGGAGCAAGGCACTAACCCTGACAGGGTTGGTGGTTCCACTCCTCCATACCGAGGCTGGGTTCCCTGCTGGTTTGGATAATATCTGAGCTGAGTATCCCAGCGGAGAAGCCGCAGGGCTGACGTGACTCTGAGCTCAGATTCATGACTGTAATCTGTTTGGTGTCCTGTCAGGCGTGGCTCGTGCCGACAGCGCTGCTCGTCCACCTGCAGCCCTCCGCAGGTTAATGACCTGTGAAACAGCTCGCCGTCAGCCCGGAAAGAACAAGCTAAAGATCTGCAGACGGCATCAACACATCTGATCAGTTTTTCAGACGGTCGTTTATATACGTATTGTAGGATTTAAGCTACAACTTTAAACGGTTAGCTTTCCATTTAGCATGTGTTCGTGCTAAAGTAGCAAACGAGTTCCTGCAAGTTTCCAACTTGCTACCATTCAGCTACCGTTGTAATTTCAGATCATAGTGTTTGCAGGAAAATGTGTAGTGTCTACACTAGTGCTAGTGTCTATGGCTGGTGGGTCACACATGTTGTAATCCTTCACTAGTGTTTTATCTGTTGTATTGCTTTTTCTTACTGTATGGAGAGCTCATTTAGCTTTTTGAGTTTCCTTAGAAGACAGTGTAACTGTCAGCCTCACACATGTAAACAAACCGGCGTGCGCGGATGGATATGCAGGATGATTAGGTCAGCCGGCAAGTTGTCCTGGATATAGATCCCTTAACAGTAATATATATGGCCGTTCCAGGCGGCAGCCTTCTGTGTTTACTTTGGGTCGTTTGAAATGATTCATGTAAAAATCATGTTTATATGGAAAGCAGTATGAGGCTCGCTCAGCTCACCCAGATATATACGTCGAGTCCTCGTTTCCCCGAATCTCTACCACGTATGTGGACAGTGCAAAGTTAGCATGACCCATAGAGACACAATAGCCACATTTATGGAAAATACGGTAGGTTGAAATAAATGTTTCCTTTAATTTGAGGACTTTATTACCCAAAAAGCTGTCCATGATTCTTATTCCATGAATAGCAACGGGACAAAACAAAAGAGGAAATTCAGCTTTGTTTAGTTTTTTAACATTCGGGTCATGGTTGGGTGTTTTCTGGTCCTATTTTCATAGTTTTTGATCATCCTAGATGTAAATGGCGCTTCTGGAAGAAAACCACTCGACTGACCAGGTCTTGAAGACCACAGTTTAATTATAATGTCTAAACCACGTGTTCAGAAGTGAAGAAGTCAGAGTTATTATCCAAACTGTCTGCTGTAAACATCCATTAGATCCTGCAGAGTGACTTCCTGCTTCACTTTGACCAACTGTACTTACTGTAGTTGTGGGCGCAGACTTTGTGGCTACATTTCAGGTTTGTTTGGTTTGAGTTCTGTTTGGGTTTGTTTAAAACCTGTCAGCTTGTTTCACTGTTCGTGTTGCTGCCTTGTTGGACTCTGACCAGTAGCAGTGCTCCTCTGCAGCTCGTTGGGGGAAACGTTCTGATTTTACTCTTTGGTTACATTTAGTCACTTCCTGTGGTTGAGGGGAGGCGATCATTCCAGAATTGGCACAAATTTGCAGCACTTGCTTTAGTGTGAATGTGACTGGGACTGTCTCCTCTGTAGTTGCCAAACACTGTGGTTTTGGCTGATAAGGTGGCAGCGTGTTTATCATGATGTCAGCATGGTAACATCAGTCTGCCCATCTGAAGACTATCACCACAAACATCAAATCAAAAGATAATTCTGGTTCATTACAACTTGGGTCTTATTTCTATCAGTAATAAAAACATTGAAGTTAATATCTGAGATCTGTGAACATGGCGACGTCACTGAAAAGAAGAAACAAACTTATTTTCAGTAAATCTCCTAGTTCAAAGACCCACTTCCTGTTTCAGCTTTGACCTGCAGTGCTCACTTTCAATTTGACCTCCAGATAAAGTGGTTTAGATTCTTCTTTTTTGTGACGTTCTCACATTAATTTGGTGAGTACAACGTTAATACTACTGTTTGAACAGATGGACAACTGCAAAAACAAGACGCAAGTTGTGAGAAACACAAATGTTCTTGTTTCCTCCACAGATTAGAAAAACAGAGCAGATTTAGTTGCTCCTGCTGCATAAATTTGCACATTAATGAGGAAAAAAATATTTTGTTAATCCACCACAGCTCCTCCATGTTTCAGGATATTAAGTTTATACTAATACCACCCATATTATGTAAAACAATGACATTTAAAAGAACATGCCTAATTACTGACTCCATTAGAGTAACTAGTTGTATTTCTGGCTTGTAAATCTGTGTTATGTTGACAGTGATGGGGCTGCAGCTGTGTGTTGATCTGTGCGGCCTGTAGGTGGAGCTGCAGACGCACAGCAGCGCAGTTTAATCCTGATCTTCATCAGATCCTCGGTGTCAGTCAGTGCTGCACCTCTCAGAGTGAGCAGTGAGATGGTCTCGGTGTCTGCAGCCTCCGACATGGACTCGGTTGCACTGTGATGTATATTTATACTGTGACATGTTCAGTACAGCTTATTGATCTGCTCTCTAAATGCTGCGTTTGTGTTCCTGTTGTCATGAATCATGCGGACCAGTTTCCAGATTCCTGCACATTTAACACTCCGGGTCGATTCTGATTGAGTCTGCGGTAACAATAACCTACTTTATTATTCAGATGACAGTTCAATACATCAAAGACAATGCAGACATAGAGATATTCACAGCACTGATGCAGATCAATATGAAATATATAAAAGAGTCCTGGGACTGTAGATGTTGTTAGGCTGGTTTATTGGCCATTTTGACATGGAGCAGTGATGTTCCAGCTCTTTCATACATCCAGATAAGCTGTTGGTGGGTTGCTGTATCGGCTTGTTTTTCCAGCAGCGGCTGTGGATGCTGGAGAGGGAAAGATATGGAAATGCTCCTCCCACCAAACCCCCGGCTCTCCTCCTGGATTTTAAATCCACTTATGAAATCTGTCCAACTGCATAGCGCCTGTTGTCATGTCAACACTCGTATGTGGGTTATTCTGGGGTATATTACATGTCGTATAATTATTTTCCCATTCATAATTTACCCAACGTAAAGGCTGGAATACTTTTACTCTGTACAGTCCATACAGCACCATCTGTCACAACAGGAAACTCTCAGCAGGCCTGGTACTGCTGCCAATAAGAGTTTTAATACCAATACTAACTATCAAATTAGCCCAATTTTTAAGGCTAACATTGATAGATAAAAAGAAAATTGCTTATTTTGTTAAATAAAAAGGGTTTGTAGAAAAACATTAGGCATTTTGAAGTATCATATTAGCAGCAGTTTTGAAGAATTTCAAATACTACCCAGCCCTACTCCCGTTTTGATTTGAACGACCTCATGGCTTTTCTTCCAGAGTCACCTTTATTAGTTTATTTCAATCAATATGGATCCATCCATTCTGTCAGTTTTAGGTCTGGTGGCTTATGGTTCTAGTCTGTCCACGCTACCATGACTACAGTCAACGCTGGACGTCTTTAACCTTGGAGTACCATCATTTAGTCATCACTTTTTGACTTTGGAAGCTTCAGTCATGTTACAGTCTGGTAGCAGCAGCTTCGTGGTTCAGTCCTGAACAGCCTGCGAGGACTGTCAGGTTTTTATCTTCAGCAGAGGCTTTAAGCTGCTGCAGAGAATATCCAGAAGAAAGCTGCAGCTTTCTGCCTGCTGCCGCTAACCGGGAGTCCTCGTCACATCCCCCCTCGCTGCTGACGCTGACATGCACGTCGCTGTGTCTGAATCCGGGGGCGACATCAATTATTCATGCAGCGAGTGGAGCTGCCCCCCCCCACGCTGATATGTGCCACGCTCACTGAAGCCGATTAATTGGCAGGAGAATGAGAGAAAACGAGAGGGAGGGTGTCACAGAGAAAGAGCAACTGAAGAGGGAGGGGTGAAGTGAGATAGAAGAGAGGGAGTGTTATTGTGCTTTGGTGGTGGAGCCCGAGTAACAGGATTGAGTTTGGATCTGTTGCTGTCACACCACGGAGACCGAACAAGCCCGTTCAGATCTGAAGGAACCATCCATAATTTATTATTTCACCACCTCCTTCTCCAATCTGGAATCTCCTCCAGGAAGATGACCACACATTAACCCCGGCAGGAGTTCACCTCCAAGGCCATGAACGGCGCAGAGAAGAAGCTGCCGTGGGTCAGCATCAACCTGCAGGAGTCCATTGCCCACCTGCACCCGCTCCAGAGGCAGCATGCCATCGAGCTCCACCGGCAGCAGCAGCAACAGCAGCCGAATCGTCCGCAGGTCCAGGCGTCGCTGTCCACATTCACCACCTGCACTGTGCCGGCATCCTGCCGAGCTCGCAGTCGTTTCCTCAACCTGCGGGACAGCGTCAAGAAAAGCCCGACCAAGAGTACCGCTAAAGTGGTCAACAGCAGCCACGCGGCAAGCAGGCCGGAAATACCCTGGGTACCCTTCGCTTTCAGTAAGGTACTTCAACATCGATGACATGTTGGCTGTGGAAAGGGGTGAAATGGGTTTTTTGGTGGAACAAAAGCTTTAATTCTACCACTATGTCTTAGAGGTTAGTTGCAGAGTCACAGGTAAAGCTGGGCCGAGTTGGTTTAAAAAAGCACTGAAGTTTGTAGCCCCGAGAATCGCTCTGTCTCTGGTCAGATCCGTAATCTTACGTGCTTTTTCTTTGATGAGATAGGTCGAGATCAATCAAAATGTTGCCAATTTTCGACTATATCTTTACTTTGAGAAAGCTCTTTAATGGATGCTTGTTTTCGAACAATATCTAATTTTTGTTTAATAAAAGGCATGTGTAGAAAAACATGCTTGTATTTGTCAGTCAGGTATTGTGAAAGAACCCAAAAAATCCTGCACACTCTCGATCACTTGCACTCACTTTATTTATAATGTTTCAGTCCTCAAACCTTCGTCAGGTAAAGTCTGAAGACCATCGTAAATAAACTTTATTTACGCCATTCCAGAGTACAATTGATCCACAGTGTGTTGGATTTTTCACAGTCAGAGTTCTTGATCCGCTGCTGCTGTCAGTAAGACTCTCAGGTGTGCTACAACTTTGGAGTTACTGTTCAGAACCAGACTGAAAAGGTGCTGTTTTGGTACTGAAACTTGGGCATTGTATCGGCACTAGACTAAAAAATGTCAGTAGTTGTCTTGGTGTCGTGACCTCTGACCCTTGAACTCATTGTGTTGTTGGGTGATGGAGGAGCTGAGGGTCATTCTGCTGTGGGAATTATAAATGACTTCAGTTGAAAAATAGTTTTCAGAGCTGGCTGCGTGTGTGTGTGTGTGTCCTGCTGTCAGAGTCATATTGAGCTACTACAGTGTCAGTTTATGGAGAATCAATACAGACTGTCCATGTGTGACTCTGTTGTCATGACATCTGTTGTGTCCTGTAGCTGAGAACCAGATCCTCCTCTTTCTGCTGCATTCAAATTCTTCTTCATGCTTCAAACTCTGTCGTATTTTGATCTGAAACTGTTCTCTCTCGTTTCCTCCTCAAACTTGTTCTTTTATATCTACTTCTGTTTTCATTATTTCATTCGATTCTGCGTTTTTAACTGCAGTAGTGTGTATGAAGGTGCTGTACACAATAATTAACATTTCATTGCTTGAGTTAAGTCTGCAATTGATGATTATTTCCATGATGATCAGCTGATATTATCTTTTTGCATTTAAATCTGTATTGGCATAAATGTCATCTGATAACTGACAAGGATCTGCTCGGGGTGATTTAGAAACAGTGTCACCAAGCTTATTTTTTACCTGCAAACTTCTACATATCTGATTTTTAAACTCTCAAATATTGATATTGTTATCAGCATCAAATAATCTAGTATTGGCCGGGTACAATATTGATTGTTTTTGGATTAAATCATTTTTCATTTAGTCTGTAAAATGTCAGAAAAAGGTGAAAAATGTCCAGTGTGACGTCTTCAAATGTGTCGTTTCCAAAACACAGAGATTCAGTTTATAATGAGATAAAACAGAGAAAAGCAGCAAATCATCACGTTGGAGATCATGGAGAGAGAATGATTGTTGTTTTTTCTCAGTAAATGACTCGATCATCTGCTGATGATTGATTAGTTGACTAACAGTTTGGGGAGCAGTGGTGTGTTTTGGGCCGGGTCAGGCTCACTTGTCTTGGACAACTTGTGTCTCACGGTGTTGATGTTCTTCTTCACCAGGAGCTCATTTATTTGATCTCATCACCACAAAGATCCCGTCTGTGCAGGAGCGCTCACTCCCAACCATCCCTCTCGTTAGATTCAAACATAAACTCTGTCCTCTGTGTGTTGCTGCTTTTGACGCTCCAGTTTGTATTCTTTGGGAGCAATTAAGCCCCATTGTCAGCAGCTTTCTGAGCAGCGCTCCAGAAGTAGGGCTGGCGGATCAATGTGGTCGATGTGCGGGGGCTAATTTTAGCGGCTGTTGGTTTTCCATGGGCTCTGAGTTCTGCTGCTGCAGCACAACAATTAAGCCTCTTCGAAACAGAGCGGCACTTCCTGCCAGCGGCTTCACGAGGTCCTGCTCTTGCATAATAGAGGTCAGAGTGCTGAAGGCCGCCTCACACTCACGTCTCTTTATGATGGTTTACATGTAAGCCAGGGTTTTCAAAGCTTGATTGGTGTGTGAAGGTACAATCTGAAGTCTGATTCTGTCCTCACGTATTTAGTTTGGTTACATCATGTAGGAACAGGATTAAAAGTATTTAAAAGATTAGAAGACTTTTACCAAAGTGTCCCAACATTTCTAGTTTGTGACTTTTTAAAATGTAGCGGTGTTTGTTTACTTGCAGTCGCAGGTTGCATGCGTCTACAAGACGTGAGCAGTTCAACCAAAGAGCGGTTTTTCCCTCTTAGCTGCTCAGGTGGTTTGGTTTTAATAATGGCTGGCTACCTGAAAAGGTAAATTAATAATATTTAAAAAGAAAAAAGCTAAGAAGAGAGAAAGTTCATAAAAAAATGATATAAACGTATGTAGCAGATCAATTAGGGGTACTAGACAATTAGCCTCTTAAATCTGATGCATTAACATCACATTGATTTGAATTAATGTCTGCTGTCCCTGATAGATACAGTATGTATATTAATACATGAATGAATAAAGGATCATCTTCAACATCGAAATCATGATTACGAATGGGAAACTAAGATTATTCTGACCGCTCCAGTATACCTGACCAGGCCCTCAATAATAAAACATGGATGTCTCACACTCGAGGTCATGGAACACTAATTCTCTGTGAACACTCACAAGTCGGAAACATTGGGCTCTTTCTCATCACGTCCATTTGGGTCAGTTCACCCTGTGCTGAGTTTTACAGCCTGCAGGTGGCGCTAACAGGACTTTTCAGTGAGGTGATCTGGACTGATCAATGTCAATATTGGTTTGATTTATCAGTTAAATCTGCCAAAAACACACATCTAATATTTTATCTGTAGATACTTTCTCATGAGAATTTACTGTATCATATAATGACATTGTAATGTAAAATGATACTATGACAGAATAGTGCAAACAGCAGCGCACTACCTGCCACTGTGACATGTTGACCTTGGACCTTTTGTGCTGATGTCACTGCTGATGTCACTCTGAAATATCTGCTGCTTTTCAATAATCACCAAAAAGGACATCCACCCCCTGCTGAGGCTGTAGCCACACACACACAGAGAGGTCAGATCGTATGGCTTTAATCTTCTCAGAGCAGCAGACGGGCCGAGTTTGTCACATCAGGATCGTCCAAAAAGCACAAGTGTCAGGTAATGTGCCAATCATAGAGCGCCTTCCTGTGATTGGCCGACCTCTCTGACACGCTGCCGTCCTGTCCTGTGTGTCAAACTCCGCCCAGCTGGCACCTCAATATGATGAAAACAAACAGCACCAGGACACCGATCACCTGTCAGTCAACATGGACATGCATACATCCTCTTCCTCCTCCTGCTCCTGCTCCTCCTCCTGCTGTTCATCTGTGCTGCACTGTGTTTGTCTAACCTTTGACCCCTCACCATGCTATTGTTCAGCAGGCCGAGGCCACCCAGCCCTCCTCTCCCATAATCCCTGTGATCCCAGTCTCGCCAATCGCATCAGAGACCACCATCATCCCTCCGACGTCACAGGTTTTTCTTTTTTTTGTTTTTATTTTCCTCCACTTGTCTGTCTCTCTGCTCCATCCATCTACAGGTTTATGTCTTCGTTTGTTTGGCTGCTCGTCTTCTTCGCTGCTGTCATTGTATAGAGTTTAGCTCCATGCCTGCCGTCCAGCTGTGGCTCTGGTGAAGTGAGCAGATTAGAGATAGAAACAGTGGGAGAAATGCCACACTTCCCCCACATGACTTTTAAGAGCCCATCTGGCTCCTCCCGGGCAGAAACTGAGCGAGCCATCGAGGCAGACAGAAACAGAATGAGTGAGCGAGGCACAGATTCAGTTTAAAGCTAGAAGAAGAAGAAGAAGTGAAGGAGCAGAGTCGCCATCCTTCAGGACTTGATTTGTTTGATTTAGGCTTCATGCTTCAGCATTGTATCTTCTGCAGTGTGAAATGCCACCATGTACGTACCGCTGTGTCCTCACTAATCTCTGCTCAAATCCACCGGCTTCCTGTTTGATCCTCAGTTGGTCTGTAGTATCATGAGGACAGTGAGTCTTTTATTTGCTGCATGGCGGACAGCTTGGGTTCAGTGTGTGCTGCGTTTGCAGGGGTGGAGCTCTGTGGGAGGTTGCTCAGGTGTTGGATGTTGATGGAGGGGGTGGTTTACAGTGGAGATGTTTCCTCTGACGTTGTGATGTGTCTTCTGTCCTTAGGCCAATCCCCCCCCTGTGGTGGTCAACACAGACAGCCTGGACACACCTCCATATGTGAGTTCACCTGTTTTCCATCACGTCTGTCTTATTGCTTTGGTTTGATATTGAGGTAAATATTCACACCGCAGCTGTCTTCACTTAAAATGCACCGGCTCATTAACCTGATAATCAGACTGAATTTCATTTAGTTTCTTGTCAGTGTTTGTGTTAAATATGTTGATTTATTTCTGCAAGTCAGCTCACAACAACCTGCACAGCTGCAAACATCTCGTCCACGCCCGTCTACATTTTTCCTGTCACTATTTCTGGCTCTGGACTAGAAAGTTAACATTTCCATTCTTCATCGCGCCTACAAAGCTCTGATTAACTAATAATAATGCTGTTACAGGTGACTTGATAACTGGTAATGTAGAAACAAACAAAAGTGACATATTATAACTTTAGCTATAATTGTATTATTGATTTAAATTGAAGATTTGAGAAAATAATTTGTGTTGAAGTCTGTGAACCAATCAGAAGCAGGGAGTCAGACGCCTCGGATTACAAGTTAAAACTTTTTGAGAGAAACATGGCTGAAATTCAGTTGTGAGAAAAACCACAAATAGAAGCTGTGAAACATTTTGAGCAGCTTAATGTGATTCAGTGCATGTGTGTTTGGATGCATTGTATTTGTGTGCATTTGTGAATATGCTTCCATGTGATAATTATTAACTTTATGAACCGAAGAAGATCTGGCTCTATTCAGATATTTACAAAAGTAGGTGGCCAGAACAAAAACTCAGTCGAACAGTCGAAAAAGCTGCTAAACTTCATTTAACAGCCGCAGAGCCTGTTAGACACAGATTATAACTATTCTCATGTCAGGAAATCAATATTATATCGATATATAGTGTGTGTAGTGTTGAGTAAAGAGAAGAGAGACTGAAGTTACATGAGATTATTTGAAATCTTCCACAACATGTGACTGAAGCAGTTTACAGACTACTTCATAACATGATTTAGAAATACAGTGAAATAAGTAATGATTTAAAAATCAAATAATGCATCAAATGAATCATCAGAACTTTATAAAGGACACAGCAATTTAGATTATAAATTAATCTGAATCTCTAAATAAAAGATAAAAAGAATATTAAAAATAAGTGAAATCAAATCTAATATCGAGTGGTTGAGCAGCTCTAATGATGGCTGCTCTCAGATCTGTCAGTGTTCTGCTTCATCCTTACTCTAATCTTCATCATCTGCCTCTTTCTTAGTTCCCAGGGATATTTGGTGTATCAGTTGTCTGGTTGCTGTGACCTCTGACCTTTTCATGGTTCAGAAAAGCTGTGGCTGACAAACTTGGAGAGTAATGTTAACTGTAGCAGGACACAGACTCTGACTGAATCACTTCTACATCACCACAAGGTCCATCTGGAACCAACTGCTGTTTCCAACGTGGACAAGAAGTCCTTAAAGTGCTTAGAAAAAATGGAAATGTAAACATCTACAATTCAGTAACAACTGAGCAAACTCCATCTGCTGATGAAGATTATATTTGTGATATCAATTGGAGTGAAAGCTCTAGAACAGCTGCTAAATGGACCTTGTGATGAGGGTGTTTTCTCAACTGCTGTTTCCAAGGTCAAAGACGAAACTTTACGAACCTTTACAGTGTGACTATCAATCCAATAGTGCTTTTATTGATCTCTGCTTTTATCAGAATCTGGATAAGTTGTTTGTTTTTATAGCACAAAGAAAGAACTGGTGGAAACGAGAGCAGAGACCGTCAACAGGACAGGAAGACAGTGCAGTGTGTGACAGACAGAAGATTTATTATACTGTTCATATCTCTGTGTGTAAATGAACTGAAGGACAGGTGGAAGGTTCCTGTATAGTTGTGTGCTTCCTGCGACGGTTCGTCCAGTCGTAAATCGTCTCTGACTGTCCTTGTCCTGTTCGTTCCTGGCGTCAGAACAGTCTAAATTAAATTGGCGACAGAGACTAAACAGCTGCCTGGCCTCTGATTGGCTCCGAGATGCTCAAGATGTTGGCTGCTGTCAGCAAGATCCTGCTTTTTCTCTGCCAGCTTAATTTGCAGAAGAGCGAGATGTTAAGAAAATAAGAAAAGGAGGTTTGAAAAAGCAGCATACTCTGGCTGGCTCTGCTTTCACCACTTTAAACTCAAAGAGTCATATCAGTTCATGAGCACTGCAGCATGCTTTCTTAAACTTAATTAAACTAAATTTCACTTTTAATCAAAAAATAAGGCTTTTGTACTACTACCATTTATCTTCCTCTCAAAGTCTCTTATTAACTTCAAATATGGATGAATATGCCTTTTCTTCTTCGGGTGTTTTTGAAAATGAAGACATTTGATGTGAATAGTTGCAGTTAAATAGATGAGATTAAAATAAAATGTAGGTTTCAGTTACAAAATGCATTTGTTCGAGTTCTGAAGCCGTCAAATATGAAAGGTCAATAATCAAGAACAATAATCCAACTTTCATTGAGAATTGTTTTCAGGAAACTGACAGCAGCTATGGGCTCACAAAACCAATATAACTAATAAATAACAGTCAAATAATGTCAATAGCATTAGGTGCCAATACTGACTTTAAGTGGATAAGATAAGTATCAGGCAGACGTGATCGATCCACATTAAATACAGTTTGTACAAAACATTAAATACAATGGCAGTGTCATTACATAAATGCTGTGTTTTATATAAAGTAGTTCAAACTAGCCAACTAGCTAAAACTAGCTCACTGTGTATAAAGCAGTTAAAACTAGCTAACTGTATAAAGTTTGAATCATTTATTTAATTCCTGAGTTTCAAGAATCAACATTGATCCAAATTTGGCAGTTTGGACTAAAAGCTGTCAGATAGTTTCAGCCTAAGGATGTACATGGAATAAAATGAATATAACCTGCAGGTTACAAACAGACTGTATGTTGTTGTATTTTACTCTGTTGTCAGCTGAGAATACGAATCACTTGTTGATTTATTGAAGTGACCTGACGGGTAATTAACTCCTGGTAGCTCATCAGTCTTCTGTATGTGCAGGTGAACGGGACGGAGGCTGATTATGAGTACGAGGAGATCACGCTGGAGAGGGTAAGACGACGAGCAGCCGTCCTTTTTATTTCACTTTGTATAACGGCCATGTTGTTAGTGGATGGACCCGCTGTAACTCTCACATAAACGAGCCGCAGTCCATAACTCAGAGGATTCGCCCTGCCCAGACTCCTGGCAGCAGATACTGTTAATCTGACTTTGACACACTGCTTTTATGGACTTTTGCTTTAGTACTTTTAAACTCTGGAGGACCAACCAGTGTCTTTACGGACCTACAGGACTTTATTTTACATTTTTAAAAGTTTCCAAATATGTCAGAAATCTGGGGAAATGAGGACACAATGATTCAACTCTGTTAAACGATATAAACTTGTGTGTTTGTGATCCGCTCATACAAACACAAACACACATTTTCTTTATAATGCAGCTGTGTTTTAATCCCTGACTCTGCCTGTGGTGAAATCTGTTTTTATTATCTTCAGTTATATCTTTCTTGTCCTAATTCAGCTGTGCTTCTTTAAGTGCAAATTATTATCAGTGCAGCGTGAATAAAAACCCTCTCTGCCAGCTGAGTCCCACAGAAACTACAGCCTGTCTGTCTGTTATTCTGTCTGTAGGCTCGTCTGTTCCTTATATGTTAGTAACAGTGATTTAATCATTGGAGTAGAATTATATCACCACTTGCTAAAAGAAAATCATGTTTTTCTTTCTTGTTTGACAGGATCAGTCTGATCATATTCTGTATGTTTCTTCTTGTCAACAAATCCTTTATGTATCACAGCCTGATTAGCTGGATTCATCCGCCGCTGAAAATAGTCCCCAACAAATTCCTCCTATTTGTTTGATAAAAACTACAGTGAGTAGCTGTTTTAGGAAATTACTGAGCCTTTTTTTAACCTTATTTTTAAACATGAAACTATATATTTGGGTAGTTAAAAATTTACATCTTCAGTAGAAACCAGTGGGCTCGGAGCTGAGAGCCACAGACGGGAAGTACTGAGAGACTAACATATTGCTGGTTTGAGTCTTTTCATGGGATTTTTTAACAATAAAAAAATATATATGGTCATGCTCACCACTCAGAAAAAACTGTTTCATTCACCATTTTTTACCCCAATCACTTTTACTTTGCTGTTTTTTCATTCAGTGTTAAGCTACCGTGAATGAAACAAATAACAAATATTTCCAGCAGCTCAAAGGCCAGAAGTCCTTCCTTTCCTGGTAGGCTTTTAATGTGAAACCTCTGCAGGAAGTGTAGAGTTTCAATAACAGTATCTTAAAAACGATTAAAAAAAACGGCAAAGTAGAAAGGATTGGAAGTAAATCGTGATATAAAGAATGTAGTTGTTAACCAGATAATTATACTACTATTGTAACATTACACTGAAGTGATCCATGTGAGCCATTAGAAACCAGGTAAGTCTATCCCCTCTAAATGTTTGTGATCTGGCCTTTATGTGTTTGAGCTGACCCTTGTTTATAGACCAGACTTTATTTGACAATTTTAGGTTAATTTTAGGTTAAAAGAATAAAATATAAAAGCAAGATATTACCATGTGAACCGTAAAAACTGAGGATGATTAACATCAGCTCGTTGCATAAAGCAACTCATCAGGCAGCTTGTACTTAAAGTTTAGGATCCCCAAAAGATCGGAAATTATTTTTTAAGAGTGAATCGTCCCCCAAGAGAAGAAAAAGATTTCTTCTTTCTTCTAACAGGTTGTTAGCAGATGTTTATTTTCTCATCTGTCAAAAACACCAAAGGTTAGATTGTGATTCTCTGAGGTTTGGTTGTTTGTTAACTTGATGCTGACTGTGCTGTTTGTATAATCACCCATCCGCAGCTTTAACGGGTTATTTTTGTTAACATGCGTTTTGTTTGTTTTTGTTGTGGTTGTCATGGTGATTGTTGTGGCGTCCAGGGGAACTCGGGACTGGGCTTCAGCATCGCGGGCGGCACAGACAACCCCCACATCGGTGAAGACCCCAGCATCTTCATCACCAAAGTCATACCTGGAGGGGCCGCTGCCCAGGACGGGCGGCTCAGGTGAGCCAACACACACACCTGTGAATCTTATAAATATAATAAGATATAATAAAGAGTTCAGCTGGAATGTTTCTCAGAAGCTTCAGTTCTCAAACTTATTACTCAAAGGTCCGCATCTGCCTTTTATTGAAGGTCAGAGGTCCGGAACGACCCCCAGAGGTCCGGAGCTGATAGTAAATTCTCTGCTGTAACGTTACTGCGTGAACTTGGCAGCAACAACACACAGCACTCTTTCCAGCAGTTTACGTCGCCATGACAACAATGTCAACGATAGGGAAATAAGCCACATTAAAACCACATTCATCTGGAGGATCGCTGTGAACGATCTCCAGCTACATTGTATATGCAACATGACTAACAATTTATTGATCAATATTGTATGTATATATTTCAAAATGGAAAACGTTACACTTCATAACGTATTGTATTTATAACATGAGGTTTGGGCTCGGTCCGGATTGACTTGCCTTTCGGTCTGGATGCAGACCGAGGTCCGGACTTTTAGAAGTCCTGTCATAGTGGTTCACTATGATTGTCTAGTTCCAGGATCAGTTTCTAAGCCTCATGTCACTGCTCGTAAAGAAGATATTATATATAGTTTATGTTCAGTTTTAGAGTTGTTAGTCAAGAGCTGGTGTCCTTTACCCAGAAACCCCTGCAGCGTCCTGCTGCCTTTCACTACCTCATTCATAATGCAGCAGCCAGAGTCTGACTCACCTGATCCAGGTGATGATGATGGGCTGTGGGATGAAGAGCAGTGGGCAAACAGCTGTTCCTGCCTAGGTCTCAGGTTTCCTCTAACATGAACCCTGTTTGTTGGTCTGTCAGTCATCAGTGAGGCTCATGTGTCTGACTGAAAGCTCGGGTCACTTACAGACAGAGTAAAAAATAAAAAGACAGACAACTCAAAGTTCAGACAAGAGAGAAGAAGCTGACAAGATGAGGAGAAACAACAAATGATATTATTAGAAAAGTGAACCACTTGGGAAGAAGAGAATACCTCCAATACGTTTGTATCAGGATTAAAAGTTACATTTTTCTTTTTAAGGTAAAACTCTACATAAACAAAATGACACATTTGTCCTCAAGATTTCAAGACAAAAGTAAAAACTTAAAAGATTTGAGAGTGAGATAAGAAGATGGAAATCATCTCATGTTTTGAGTACGGAGCTGGAGTCGCTACTCTTTTGTTGGTTTTTAGTAGGAGATGCGTACTGGAGCTATTTCTTGACAGTGTATCCATCCGCCCAGTACTCCTGTGCTGTGTCTCCGACGCAGGTTGTCAGATTTGGTCGGTGAACACAGGTTCTCGTTTTGGCAAACCTAGCAACCTCACTGTGACGACAAGACTTCAGGAAGCTGCACACAGTCACTGCACCGACTGCTGTGCAACCACAAATAGTTCCCCCTAAAACCTGAAACTGTCTTTTTTACATTTCTGTTTATATACATTGTAAACAAATGGATACCGTGCGTTAATATTACATACATGTATGTCCCAAAATGTTGACTTTCTCCTTTAAATTCTTTTGTCTTGCCCATCTTAAACTTAAACCGTGGGATGACTGACAGTCAGTGGCGTCCTGTGTTTCAGGGTCAACGACGTCATCCTGAGAGTTAACGAGGTGGACGTTCGGGATGTGACCCACAGCCGAGCCGTGGAGGCCCTGAAGGAGGCCGGCTCGCTGGTCCGACTCTACGTCCGCAGGAGGAAACCTGTCTCTGAGAAAGTGATGGAGATCAAACTGGTGAAAGGACCCAAAGGTAACAGAAAGGGTTATGTAGCGTGGTTTGATTTTAAATGTTCAGTCAGCAGGTTGAGAAACTGAGCGGCGTCCTGTTGAGCGTCCTGCAGCTCCTGAAGGAAACAGTGGAGAGCGTACAGATGGTGGGAATGTGTTGTTGGATCGTCTTTGCTTGCTGAGGAGCTTTAGTGAAATCCCTCAGGGCCTCATGATTATTCAGACAAGACGCCAGGCTCAAGAACAAAGCCTCGGTTTCCACGGAAACATCCTAAAATATGCTTTTGTGCATTTATGTGCCCTGATTTGTGCCGGTGTTAAATTGGGAGCAGCGTGTTTCAGTGATATCTTATAAATCTTAGCG
This sequence comes from Macquaria australasica, assembly GCA_005408345.1. Taxonomy (NCBI): domain Eukaryota; kingdom Metazoa; phylum Chordata; class Actinopteri; order Centrarchiformes; family Percichthyidae; genus Macquaria; species Macquaria australasica. Next base: position 198,568 of record SEMN01000560.1, read on the forward strand.
TAAAGTGGACGTCGGTGCTGGCAGCTTCATGATTGCTCTAACAGTCCATCCCCCCTCTGGTCCTGGTCCTGGTATGTTCCAGGTCTTGGCTTCAGTATAGCAGGCGGAGTGGGGAACCAGCACATCCCGGGCGACAACAGCATCTATGTCACCAAGATCATAGAAGGAGGAGCTGCACATAAAGATGGGAGGCTGCAGATCGGAGACAAACTGCTGGCTGTAAGACTCTGACTCTAAACAAACCACAGTGTCTCACACTGAATACTGATCAGGATTTTTTAGGAATATTTTATATTGTTGTTGTTAATATGTCTCATGGTATGTTTGAAAATCCTTTTTATGAACTTACCATGTAGCATATTCTTTAAAAAAATACATAATTTTATTTGTATTATTATTTTATTAATGAGTTATCTGTTTATTAAATCATTACTCTTGTCTGTTAAACAAGAAACTATAAACATCAGAACAGAACAAGTCTAAACTGGGAGTCCTAAAGAATTCATGGAGGGTAGTAGTAGTAGTATAATCTGAAACGGGACACATGCTGGACAGAATGAAGAGGTGTGTTGGAGGTTTATAAAATGTCTAAACTAAAGCTTGACCATCTGTAAAACTTCTTCTGTGGTCTGGTTTGATGCAGCAGATGGAGCAGCTGTGACAGACTTGGTTGTGTTAAGTTTGTCTTTGCTGTCAGTAGATGAATGTTGATGTTTGGTGTCTCCTCTCCGTGTTCAGGTGAACAGTGCTTGCCTGGAGGAGGTGAGCCACGAACACGCCGTCACTGCCTTGAAAAACACTCCTGACGTGGTCTACTTGAAAGTGGCTAAACCCAACAGTGTCTTCATGAATGACAGCTTCGCCCCGCCCGACCTCACCAACTGTGAGTGATGGCTTTTAATTTTCTTTCAGCTACACCACATCAGAACCAGAACCACATTCCCATCAGCTGTAACACAAGTTTCTCACCAACTTCACTCATGAGAAAGAAACAATTAGCTTATAGCTGCTGTCAACAGTCTTCAGATACCCCCTCTCATCCTACGCAAACCTGGTGCTAGCTCTGAGGCTGGTGCTGGTGCCGGTTCACGGCCGGGCCACACCGCTGACCCGAGCAGCGCGTGTGCCTGTTGCTTTTCATTTCAGCGTCCATGTTAACAGGTTAGAGCCACACAGAAGATCATCTAACTGTATGTAACTTCCCAGTTACAACTGACCACAAGCCTCTTAACCGTTTCCTGTCTAAACTAAATATAAATGAAATGTTTAATGAAATCAAACAGTCTATTATTGATGTCCGTTATCAAAGGCAAACTGAGTGTAGAAAGACAGCTGGCAGCAGCAGGATCGATCCCTGTGTGACTCCACACGCCTGCCAGACGCAGCCGTCGTGCTGCTCAGGTCAGCTGTCAGAGTTGGTCCAACTTGTGAACCTTCTAAGAACCGGTTTGCTTTTCCATGGGCTAGAGAGCCACGTCAATACGTCGCTGTATACGTCTCCACTTTCCCAGCAACGCTAGCGCCAACTTAAAGCACAACAGCAGCAATGGCAGACTGCATAGTCTCTTTACGATGTAGTCGTTCCCAGTGGCGTTCATCAAACAACACGTTCCAAAGTCAAGGCGAAGCAGAACTCCTCCCAAACACATTCAGAGCACGAACTCTGGATCTGTTCCCAGCGACTCCCTCGGTGAACCTTTTAATGTGGAGATGCTGAAGGACGACGTAATCCTGGACTGACAAGGACAGGAGGAACGATGTCCAGCTGAACTGTCTGACCAGCAGAGGGTGATGAAGTGATCAGATGATCGATCGCTGAAGGGATCAAACAGACCGGAGAGGATTTGAGGAATGTGGAGCCTTAACTTTAGAAGATAAAACTCTATCTCCCCGTTACTGACAGCACACTGCGTCCTGTCTTTGTGTCTGTTAGAGCTGCATGATCAATCTGTAGATCACAGTATACACAGTGTTATGAGATATCGCTATATTTGCAGTAAAATGAGTACCTGCACACTGTACTTAACACATACTGAGTGTGAGCACATTTCAGTGTCTGCTGCAGGTCTACAGTGTGTGCTGCTGTGCTGCCGTGTAGCGCTTTGTATGAGATTATAACAATCTGAACATAAAGTCTGAAACAGAAGAAACACAAGCAGACGGGTGGTAGTTTAAAGCTTATCTGCCAAATGTTGAGCAATCAAATGAGACTTTGAGTCTGTGGGAGAAGTGATGAAAGCATGACTGACGGCCTAATTATCCTGGATGACAAAATGTTTGGATTTCTGCAAAATATCTGAGATAACTCAAACAAGACTGAACCAGTTTGGTGACATAAAGTCATGTCAGGGGGTCGGGATCTGAGAGATCTGAGCCGGAGGTAATGAATGAGAAATAATTCTGTTAAGTGTGTTCTGACTCCATCGTGGCAGCTTAGAAACAAAAATAGAGGAAACATCATCCCGGCTCCAGCTATCAGGAGCGCCAGTCGGACAGATTGGATCAGATAATAACAGGAGATAAGTGAGATAAGTCATCAGTTCTGTCGTCCTGCATGAACCTCAAACTCAGAAAGTCCTGCAGACTTCAGGAAAACAACTCTGGATCTTTTTTATTCTGACAATAAAACACAACGGCTTGCTGGCATCATTGGAAATAAATTAAATAGTTTTTGCTTGTGGTCACACTGTTATTTTTCTCTCTTCGTCTGCTAATGACTGTCAGGTTTCTGTTTCTTTACTGAAAACAGTAGGCAGGCGATAAAAGAGAATCAGCTTTGCTAAAATAGGTTTAGGGTACGACGATGTAAACCATGCAAGCCTGCAACTAACGATTATTTTCATTATTGATTAAACTGTTGATTGTTTTTCCAATTAATCGATTCATGTGGAGTCTAGAAAATGTCAAAACAGTTTTCAAAATTATTGTTTAGCAAAATATCTTTACATTTGAGAAGCTGAAACCAGCAGTTTTGACATTTTTTGCTTCATAAATGATCTAAATAACTGATCAAATATCAACATTTATGCAGATTGATTTTCTTTTGATCGATTAATGGATTATTTAGGTAATCATTTCAGCTGAAATACCATGAAACAATATGAACAGTGTCAACACACACTGTTTGTACCGCGCTGTCGCTCCCTTTAGTGTCTGTTGGTGTATCAGGCCTTTGAGTTGTAAATCAATAACAAATACTCCTTTATGGTAATATTGATTTTTATCAGATTTTTGCATCAGTGTGTGAATCAAGTTCTTTGATTCCTCAGATATTTATTTCATTAAATTAGCCGAAAACAGAGAAACACTTTATCAATTGATTTATCAGAAAATGAATTATGTCGTGATAGATTTTATCCATTTCTGCTATTCCTAACTCAGATTAAAACACATTGTCGTTTCACTGTTTGTTTTTGAACAATATGGAGGGAGTTTAGCTCTTTGCTGTTTTCTCTCCATTATTCTCTTTATTTTTCTCTTCAGTTTCTTTCAGTAGAATCTAGTTTTGCAATTAGTCGATTAATGGATTAGTCGATCAAAAGAAAATGAATTGTTTTGATATTGGATTAATCGTTTCAGTCATTTTTCAAGCCAAAAAGTCAAACATTTGCTGGTTCCAGCTTCTTAAATTTCTGACAGCAGGAAATACTCCAACTGTTTGATGCCTGAAACATTAAATCTGTTTAAACTCTTCATCAAAATCTCTAAAAACCTTCATCCCTAAATCTCACATTTCCACCAGCAGCACAAACAGTTAGTGGTCAGACCCGGTTAAAGTTTCTGGCTCTCTAGTTTAGTTTACGACCCCCTCGGCGGCTCCCAGCCTCGTCCAATCAGATGGTAACAGGAGCCTGACAGGTGAGTGTAGAGGAGGGTCTGAGCAGGTGTACGATCAGATGGAGAGGAGCTGTAGGACCAGAGGCTGAAACACAGGCAGAGTGTGTCAGTTTCCTCTGGGGAGAAACTGGATTTAATCTGACCACCAGTTTGGAATATTTTGCCTAAATCCTCTGTCTGTCTATTTCAGCGTACTCCCAGCAAATGGAGAACCACATCAGCCCCCCCAACTTCCTGGGTCAGCCCATCCCCCCGCCTGCATCCTCGGGACGCTACTCCCCGACCCCGAAGAGCATGCTGGGAGAAGACGATGTCACCCGGTGAGGACAAAAACATAATTCTTTACAGACTGATCATTTATATTTGAACATTAGTTTAGTTTGAACATAAACACATTGACTCGGTCATTAAAGAGCTGTGACTGATATTTACTGAGCAGGACATTTTAACAAAGGTGTAGGTGTGGGTTCAGAAGAGGGGGGGCTCCTCAACCAATCAAATAGCATCTTACTGTATGATTAAAAACGATGATTGTGATTTTCAGAATGAATTAATGACATTTTTATTATTGTGTCATGCCGACAAGACGCCATAAACCCAAACAGAGAAAGTCCAACTAAAGAAAAACAGCTAAAGCATCTTTCACGGTTCGATCTTCAGACCGTTATTGAGTTCAACAAAATCCATACATCACTGACAAAAACATTCACTATGTAGTACTGGAACAATCAGTATAAATACTAATTAAATAATCTATATTCTTCTTTTCCAGACTTTTGAGACAAAGAATAACATTAGAAGAGGCAAATAATATGTAAATGTAAAATCTTTAAATTGCATTTCATTTCCTTAATATAGAGCTGATAGTTAATGACAGATAATGTTGTATTTGCATCTTTAGTAGAAACATCACTTTGTTATCTGTAATGTTAAACTCCAGTGTTTTTACAGAATATTAACTAAATAAAAAACAGAAAAGCATGCAGACGAGGTGGTAGTTGAGCCCTGAGTAGAGTCTGCAGGTCTTCCTCTCAGGCTCAGGAATGTTGCCTGAGAGGTGAAACTCTTCTGTCTGGATTTCTGCAGCTGGACGGTCAGAGAACATCAGACTGAATCTGTAAATGTGGCTCTGTGGAGGAAACACAGCTGCTCCGCCCTCTGCTGGTTTAAACCTGCAGTTACACACCATCACCACCATCACTCCTGCACTCTCATGGCTCTCATTCAACCTGTCAACATTCATTTCCTGTTAGCTCTGCACACAAGAAAGACCAACAAAATAAAAGTTTTGTTGCTGTAAAATCTAATTTTTTAAAGTGACTCTTCACTCTGCAGCAGGAAACGTTTTCACACTCCCACAGTGGCACAAGTGTGATTATTATTTTCTGACTAATCTGGACTTGTTCATGATTCGATTTAATGTTTTTAGTCATCTGTCATCACGTTTTCTCTAACAGTCAAAAACAGCTTCAGCTGTCACATGACCAACATTACAGACAAACTTCAGCCGTTAAAAGAGGAAGATCAGCGTCACGCTTCCTTATTTCCATCATCTCTGTCCTCTGTGTGAGGTCACCTGACATCAGGGTGATTGACAGCTGTGTGTGAGGTCACCTGACGTCAGGGTGATTGACAGCTGTGTGTGAGGTCACCTGACGTCAGGGTGATTGACAGCTGTGTGGTCCTACAGGGAGCCCAGGAAGGTGGTGCTGCACAGAGGAGCGACAGGACTGGGCTTCAACATCGTGGGTGGGGAGGACGGAGAGGGCATCTTCATCTCCTTCATCCTCGCTGGAGGACCAGCTGACCTCTGTGGAGAGCTGAGGAAAGGAGACAGACTCGTGTCCGTACGTACACACACACACACACATGTATGCCTACTAATTGATGTTTTTGGAGACGTGGAGTTGCTAGCCAGGGGACAGCTTTCAGTCAGCGCCCATGGTCGTCATCCCGAGGAGATCGGTGTGATTACTGCTGGCTCTGAGGTCTCTGTAGCATTTTAAGAAGATATCGTGTCTTTTTAAAAGAGAAACTTTGGTCTCAGAGTTGAAATCGAATATTTGTTGCTGCCAGATTGTTTTGTCTGAAGATAAAGTGAAGGTCCAAGTTTTTATCAGGCTGTAAACTTTGTTCAGTACAGTCTCGTGAGTTTGTACTCCCAAAAACACAATGTGCCAGCATACGTACTCACCTGTAGAGAGCTGAAGACGCGTTCAGGCGTAACATGAAGTGAATATTAGAGGCGGCGTGAGTGTAAACAGAGTCAAAGTCAGGGTGAAGAAATGTGAACAAAACTTTATTAGTTCAAGGTCATAGTTATTTAGAGGAAGGAGGGAGGAACACGTCCGACTGAAGATAGACGCCGGTTACAAAAGTTAAGGAGCAGGACTTTGAGCTAACCACTCTACAGTATTTCACTAAACACAGTGAGTGTGTTTAACAGAAACAAACCTTTGTGCCGTGTAAAGAGGTTCCCTGATCTTTAGATTTAGTCTCTCTCTGGTCGGTAACAGAAGAAATGGAGAGCAGCTGAGGGTGGATCTGTTGTGTGTTAGGAGAAGATGGCAGAGAGCAGACAGTAAGGGAATGAGAGAGTGGAGGAAAATGAACACCAACAGCTGTAGTTTAATTTGTAGAGTAATCCTGGACACAAAGATAACCTGCAGGAAAATATAGATGTAGTGGTGTTGTGTGTTCAGACTCAGAGCTCAGCCTACACAACATCAATAATAATAATAATAATAATATTAGCGGCTTGTTTTGTGAACTGTTGTGTGTGTGTGACGCTGTGTGTTGCTGTTTTCAGGTGAACGGCGTCGACCTCCGTAACGCCACCCACGAACAGGCTGCCGCTGCCCTGAAGAACGCCGGGCAGACGGTTACCATCATCGCCCACTACAGACCAGAGGGTGAGACACCTGGACACACCTGCTGTTACCTGTTATACTACATATCCACTTACACTTTTAGGACAGTCAGAGGTTTCAGGCTCTCACACATAATTCAGAGATTGGTTAAAATTCTTTATTGTGATCACAACTCTCGGGAGGGTCCAGTCTGGAGTTCTGTTAAGTAGGTTTCCAGTCATGAAAAAGTTCTTGGAAATTCTGAAATGACTCCAAAAAGTCGTTGAAAACAAGGAACTGTCTTTGACTGTAAACTTCCTGTCCAGAGTACAGTCGGTTTGAGGCGAAGATCCACGACCTGAGAGAGCAGATGATGAACAGCAGCATCAGTTCTGGATCTGGATCTTTGAGGACGAGTCAGAAGAGGTCGCTGTATGTCAGGTAAGATACGGCTCACCTGGGAGACTCGCCACAGCAGAGCCGCCAGTGTGCGCTGATGTATGGAGGTCCAAAACCGACAACAATAATAAGACATTAAGAAATACTTATTTTTGTCATTCATAATGTCTTATTTATGTCATATTTAGCACCACAACAGAGACGTTTTAAATCCTTAAATTCATTTTTAAATCTTTAGTTTTTATATTATTTTGTAAAATAATTTAATTATACATTTTTGATTTAGTTAAATTAGCAGCATATGGTAACACTTCAACAAAGAAAAACTGCATGAATTAAAATTAACTGAAATATTTTTGTATTTAAAAATGGTATAATTCATTAATTTAAGTTGATTGAGTCATTATTAATTATTATAATATTAGTTAATTAAATTAATGACTTAAAAACTAAATTGAATAGTAATTTTGCTAAAAAATAAATGTTTCACTGACCTGCATGTATCAGGAATAAAAAAATGTATTATGTAATTATTATATCTAATTTGAATTTATCAAACTAAATATTAAGTTAAATTAAATTTAAAGATGAATATTTTCATTTATAAACTGTTTCACTGGCCTGCATGAATCCAAGTGTGCTGGAATAATTCAGTGTTATTTTTTTATTAATAAAAACATACCCATATAATAAAAAAATACATTTTAAATCTAATTAATTAAACTCAAGGTCTCCTTACTAGCCTTTTTCTGTCATGGTCTTCAGGTGAGATGTGGTTTGTCGTCTAGATGACAAACAAAGTTTGAACTTTACGATGAGGAGAGTTAACGTGTGTGTGTTTGTGGCGCAGAGCTCTGTTCGACTACGATAAGACCAGAGACTCGGGTCTGCCCAGTCAGGGACTCAACTTCAAGTTCGGAGACATCCTTCATGTGGTGAACGCCTCCGACGACGAGTGGTGGCAGGCCAGACAGCTGACGTCCCAGGGGGAGGTGGAGGAGGTGGGGGTGATCCCCAGCAAGAGACGGTCAGTCTCTCTCTCTCTCTCTCTCTCTCTCTCTCTCACACACACACACACACACACACACACACACACACACACACACACACAGAGTCATGTGACCTGTGTGTGTTTTATGTGGTGTAGTTTGGCCTTTGTATCACATCTGACTGAAATGTGTCTAACAGTGAGCAGGGAAAATTAAACTTATTAATCTTGTTTACATGTTGTGTAATCTGTGTAAATTGATCATTTTAGACTCTATTTTATTCAGACAGTTCATGTTAACACTGAATCTGAGAACTAAAATTAAAAACAGTTTTGGTACCGCAGTGAGTTGTTTATTAAAGGCCCTTCTCCACTGCAGGAACTTAACCCAAAACCCAGCTGTTGTACTGCTGATATTGTTATTGATCCACCCACGGGTGAAACACAGCGGGCAGCTTTTCAGCCTGCTCGTAGGTTCCTGCAGTAGAAAAGAGCTGTAAGGCGAAAAAGTGTAGTGTGGGTTTACGTCGGCAATGTTTTTGTTCAGATATTTCCCTTCAGAGAAAAGTTCTGTTGCTAACGGACAGCTGTTACCTCATTGGTTGTACATTGAAAGGTCACCGACAAACAAAGTCAAAGAGTTAAAACTGAATAAAGTTTGAGCGCAGCTCTAAGTGTAACACTGCACTGACTTGAAGGACTTATTGGTCATCCCAGAGCCTGTCTGCCATTTTTACTAAAACATGACCTCTGCTGGCCTTTGACCTTCTGCGCTCTTTGACCTCAGGGTTGAGAAGAAGGAGAGAGCGCGATTAAAGACGGTGAAGTTCAACGCAAAGTCTCGAGACAGAGGGGTGAGTGTTTGATTGCTGCTCCGCGGCAGCAGCATCAGATAGTAGCAGCAGTACTGCTAGATGTAGTACAGGAAGTACCAGTACCCACGTTATTCCAGGTCCCATGATGCCTTGCTTCAGTTATAGTCACCTGTCCCTTAAACAGGATCATGTGATCACACCTCTGCCTCCTGCTGCTGACGGATGGATGACGTGCAGCAGCATGCTTCTAGCTGCTTCATTACTGAAGCGATGATCTAGCTGATCAGTACTTCATTAGAAAAACAGTCTCTTTTATTAAAGGAGGTTGGACGCAACCATGTCCAGCTTCAAGCAGACTGAGCCAAGTCAGGTGTTTTGTCTTGTTTTGTTAAGCGATGTAAACTTCATGTCTCTGACAGCAACCATCCCATTCTGTTTCTGTTGTTTGAGCCACAGATTTATTTCTGCTTGACTGTCGGTGCAGCTGCAAACGGCCAGACTCGTCTATGAACTGTAACATCTAAGCTAAACCAGGCATCATGGGACTAGGAATAATGTGGATTGTTGTAGCAAAATCCTGAAGTTGTGTGTTACTTAGTCTGGTCTACATTTAAAACCTGCAGCGACTGACTGGATTTATTTTGCATGATTTTAATCTTTCTGAAGTCAGAATTTCTCTTCCTGTGTTATGAATCCCACATCGTGTGAAGATGAACTCCTACTAATCACTGAGTGTGTTTGACTAATGTTTGAAGCCAGCGAGCCAGTTAACAGCATGTTGTTGTCGGTCTCTGAGCCGTTTTCTTCTTCACCACTCGAACGTCTCAGCAGCCGAACCGCAGCAGCGCCTCCCCACCACCTTTAAACCGTGTCGCTTTAACACGCGTTGCCAAAACGCCCCGCCCAGCGCCGCCCTCTAACACACCAAACTGATGTGGGGGGGGAGAAAAACACAAACGTGCATGCCCCCCCGACCCCTCCCTCCCTCCTCATACAGAGAGAAACGCTTGACATTGATGTCTGACTGTCTGCTGCTCACAGAACCCTTCCTCCTCCTCCTCCTCCTCCTCCTCCTCCTCACCACTCACCTCTCTCACCCCCCCGCTGGATAACATTGAAGTTCAGCATGTGATCTGATGATGTCATTAGTCCCGCCTCCTGCTGATGAATACTAAAGTTTAAAGCTCAGTAAAGGTTTGGTTTTGTTGTCAGAAAAGCACAGAGAGCAGTGAGAACCTACTGTATTTAAAGCTGCACTAATCAATATCCTTTTCTAATAAACAATAGCTCAAATGATCAGTCGCTGGCAGTGATGAACCCACAGAGAGAATCATCACCATCTCTGCAGCTTTTTAGCCTCTTTTAGCTTCTGGTTTTGGTTTTGCGGCACATTTCCTGTCTGGTTCAGTCTCAGTGTTTCCAGAATAAAAGCTGTAAAAAGCCACAGTCGGAGACGAGCTGGTGACACAGTGGAGCATTTAGCAGCTAAAGAGCAGATATTTCCCTCAAACACAGAGCTGACAGAGAGGGAGGACTGGACTTAATAAGCAGCTGTTTGCTAACATGTTAGCCACAAAATGTGTTCTGTTCCCAAGTGGCCAAAAAGAAAACGGCTTTAAATCTTACTTTGATTTAGAATTTAATTAGTCTGAACTGGATGAATCACGTTTCTGTAGATTCTGTAGTTTTATTTCATTTAAGATGTTAAATTTCTGACATAACTCACTTCATCTTTGAGAATAAATAATTTTGTAATTTTTACCCAAATTAGGACACAACTTGTGTCAACTTGGATTCCTATTTTTGCACCGCTTCCTTGTGAATACACATCATCCATGTGACCTTTGACCTGCACTGTTAACTGGATAGTTTTACGGACGGTGCATCATCTATTAAAAGTGATTAATGTTGAGCTCAGTCAGGGTTCGGAGTTTCGTTCCCACCAACAACAGACAGAATCAGCTGATCTGAAACCAGTTTCTTCCGCTGCGTCTCTGCATGTTGTCTGCATGTTCAGTTTCTCCTCGTCCTGCTTTTGTCTGACATCTGCTGCCTTCACTGTCACTGTGTTAAACTCAGCCTCTGACAGGACCTCATACTCGAAGGCAGCTTTTAATTAAACCGAGTTTCCTCTGGTATTTTGAGCTGCTGTGAATGAAAGCCTCCACAGATATATTTGAAATGTATATATTTGGTCTGTAGTGGGGCCACATATGGTTCAGCGTTTTCAGTACAGGTGCAAATAACCAAAATGATCTTTTTGGAAAGATCTGCTGAAAATAAACATGCAGAACAACAGTTAAATACAGTAAATGAGTCAAACAACAGAGTCTACTTTGTCTTTTTGTCGAGCGTTGTGAGGTTTCTGTCAATAAAACTCAACACTTCCTGCACATGTTTCAAATTAAAAGCCTGCTGGGAATGGAAGGGATTATCTCCTTTGCGCTGCAGAGTAGAAGCAGCTGGAATTAATAATAATTAATTAAGTGTGAGTGTGACATGACTCTGTGGAAATAAACATTATACTGACTTTATCAAGACAGCAGGTTAACATGGAGGAAGTGATGAGTTTGCATCAGTAGCACATTAAAACAGGAGCAGATCAGAAGACAGGGAGGACTCTTACTGAGATATGATCAAATATAACTGAGATCTGAAACCTCAAGTTGGCAACAGAGTTTTTCCTCAGCGTTCATTGTATCATCTGTTTGTAAGTTTCTGTATATGAGTGCAGGTTTCTGATGGATCATTTCTCTCTGCAGCTGTATTCGTCATGTTTTAGAGGCTTTGTTGAGGTGGTTTACTGCTGGATTTATCTTATTTCATTTCTACATGTTTAGTTTCACTGTTTAATGACTTTTAGCTTTTATTTTGCCTTGTTAGCCTCAGAGTCAGACAGAAAGCGTCTCATTCTGTCCGAACCGACATCAGACTCCCCCATCTCCCCCCTCTTCCTCCTCTTTTTTTATTCCATCACCCCCCTCCTCCTCCTCTTCCTCCTCCTCCTCTTCCTCCTCAGCAGTCTCTCAATGACAAGCGTAAAAAGAACCTCTTTTCCCGAAAGTTTCCGTTCTACAAGAGCAAAGAGGCGAGCGAGCTGGAGACCAGCGACGTCGACCGTAAGTACCAGCGCGACCGGGGAGGCGGGGTGGCCGGTCTGTCTGAGAGACGATTGGTCGGCGACAGGAAGAGAGGTTAGCTGGTGGCAGCGTGCTGCGAAACGCGCTGGATGTCATGGCAACAGGGCCTGGCTAAAAAAATAAAAATTCAAAATCACCACTGAAGTGATCAAAAACGGCTCCGGTGGTTCAAATAGTTGCAGTCGGGTGGAGACTGAAACACCGCTGCTTACATTTCAGGAATCTGAAGGCAGAATATTTGGTCTGATCTTCCCTAAAAAGAGCCCCCCCCCCCCCCCCAACTCGGAGCCAAAATGGCCGCCCTGTAGCCCCGCTGACCGGCCGCGTCCCCTCTGCTCTCTCTGTCTGTCGCTGAAATTCAGTAACTTTGTGTTTCTTGTGGTTGTTTCCTCCTCGTTGTTCACTCGGCTCTGCTGACCTCAGGACAACAGTGACGACATGCTATCCAAAGGCCACAGTAAGTGCCCCCCACCCCCATCTCACCCCCACTCTCCCCGAAAAACCTCCATCAGCCTCTTGGTCTCCACCAGGATCCTTTTTCAGCCAACACTGCCAAAGAGTGTCCGTGTTTGAGAAGATGACAGGCAGCTAAAATACATAAAATAAAAGTATTCATCAGCCTTTCAGCTCAAAACACAACTAAAACAGGTGGAAAGTTAGCAGCGATCAAAATAAATACACGTTTAGATTTACAAGTAATAATTTTGACTTACCATCTTATTATTTTAATGTAAAACGTCCGAGTCAGTGTTGACTCACATGAATATTTTTATTTTTGTAATTCCTGACTTTTGAACTTGTTTTCTTGTCTCTATTGTGTCACATGTTAGTCTGAATAAACTTAGTTTCATCTCGTCATGTTGGAACAGAAGAATCAGTATCATTTGACTTAAGTCTTAAGTCCAGATTTAACTAGTTTTTAAACTTACTGTAATCGGGAAAGGATCAAGTCAGAAAAACAGCTGCAAAGTTTTGGAAAATTGATGGAAATTATAATTTGCACTGCAACTTTCAAAATAAGGTAAAAAACAAAACAAATTCAAAGAATAAAATGAGCAGTAAAGACAAAAGGAGCTAAAGAGGTTAACAGAGCAGAACAACAGTCATTAAGAATTTAAATAAAACAATAAACCCACAAAATATGCAGTTGCATGTTATTTAATGCTTTACTGAAGCCTTTAAAATTAGGGTTTTATTTTTTTAAATAAATATATATATATATATATATACACACACACACACACACACACACACACACACACACACACACACACAAAGGTCCATACCAACAGTGTGATCATCAGTTATTTATCCAGGCCTTCAGAAGATCACACAGCTGAGAAACAACAGATGATACAGAAGCAAAGAAGGACCAGTAAAATAAACACTACAGGTAGAGAACAGCAGAACCAGAGTGTTAAAATTCACTTTTTAAAATCTTTCTGTGCTTCAGTGTGTCGCTCCTGCAGCGTATCTGCAGCACGTTTGTTCTTGTAGAATTGAACAGTTTTAATAGTTTGACTGCAGAAGAAGCCGAAAGCTGACGGCGTCTCTGGTTCCGTTTTGTTTGTCACAAAGAAAGACTCTTTACTGAAAAACACAGTGTTCACACAGCAAACATCTGCTGCCCTGATAAAAGCTGGTGGTGAAGTTGGCTCCTGGTGGACACGTAGCCTAAGACCTCCTTCCTCCCTCCCTCCCTCCTCTTCCTCTTCCTCTTCACCACCGACCAGTCGAGGATCCTCCAGGCCGGAGCTCCATCTCTTCACTCTGTCACACATTCATCAGTTCCACCTGTCGTAGCTCGCAGTGTTTCCTCTACATCCTGGTCCCCTCTCTGCTCAGGTGCACCATCACACCTGGATCCACCTGGAACTTCATGGAGGTTTTTTACTTGTGTTTTAGGAGAAAAATTGGCTGAATTTCCAGGACGTAAATGTTTTGAGTTCATGTAGCTCAGAATCCCAGAAATCAGCACTCATTGATCCAACAACATTAAAGTGATCACAAATGAAAAGCAGTGAAGTTTACTGACCAAACTCAAATACAGGGTGTATATTTGAAATTGATTTGATATTGGAAATAATTTGCAAGTTAAATTTCTACTAAAATCGGTCTCAGCCTGAGATCTTAAATACTTAAATGTATGAACTTCTGAAAGTTGTTGGATTTTATTCTTAAAACTCATTTCACTCTTTGAGCCTTTTGTGAGTTTCAGTTAACAGAAGTCTTTATTTTGGAGAATTGATTTCTGATGATTATTGTGCTGCACAAAGTAGAACCCGATCCGTGTTTGTCCTCGTGCAAGATAAATGTTTTGGTTTTTCAGGATAAAACTACTTGATGCATTCATATTCACAAGCGTTGAATTAATTTAAGCTTGAATTTAAATGAATCGTGTCCAAGAGTACATCCACAAATCTTCAGCCTGTGCACAGTAACAGACAGAAACGGCCTCGTTGTATTTAACTCTACATGAAATAAAGAAACCAGAAAAGAAGAAAGCTGCTGCAGGGTTTTTTATCGTGATGATTTGGTCACGTCACGTTTTCACCTCACAGAAGTCCGTTAAGTCACTGAGGATTTAGTTTTTCTTCAGACTGCAGCTAACGGACATTTTCATTATCTGTTAATCTACCAATTATGTCTTCCATTAATTGTTTGATCCACTTCCGTGTTGACATTTTCGGACACAAAAGACAAATAAACCAGAAAACATTCACAACAACAACTGATTTTCTTTTTGCTTAAAAAGTTACTTAAATGATTGATCGATTATCAGAGTGGTTGCTGATTGGTTTTTCGTCAGTCGACTGAAGCGTTGCAGCTCTGGTTTCTCGGACTAATTGTTCTAATCAATATTACTAAATATTCGAATGTTATGCAGGGACTCTCAGTGGGATGTGTAATGTTTGCTAGATTTGGACATAATGATGCAGTGTTTACATTTTGGTTTGAAGTCCTGGAACAGTTTTGGAAAGTTTTGGTCCCGTCCGTGCTGAAGCTTCATGTATGAATATTACTGTTACTGAGCGCCCTGAGTCCTCTGGTTCATATCGTGGCTCAGGGCAAAGCATTATGGGAAAGCGATGCTGACCCGGTGTGACCTGTGTTTGTTGTGATTCCAGAACACGTGACCTCTAACGCCAGCGATAGTGAAAGTAGCTACCGTAAGTGATTCACAGGAGACACTGACACTCAGTCTGAACCTGCTAACTGCTAACTCCCTCACTGATGTCATCAATGAGCACAGACTGCTGATTGGCCAATAACAGCATGACCTCACACAGTTTATCTCCCTGCTAACGTCCCTGAACGCTGCCGACTGCTGCATGGACTGTGTGTGTGTGTGTGTCACGGTTCGTACGAAGTCTTGAAAGTTTGGAAAATCCTTAATTCTAATGGTTATGTTTTCAAGGTTAGAAATATGCTTGAATTCAAATATAGTCCTTGAATAATTCCTGATTACTAACATAATAATTAACAATCTGGTGTTTCATCATCGACTCAGTCTCTCATAGAAACCAAACACCTTTTAATATTTGAAACGAAACGATTCAATTCAATTCAGTTTTATTTATATAGCGCCATATCATAACAGAGTTATCTCAGGGCACTTTTTCGAATAGAGCAGGTCTAGACCGACTCTTTATATTTACAGAGACCCAACAGTTCCCACCATGAGCAGCACGATCTGTCGTCATGTTTGTTTTGTCGTCTCCTGGAATTCATAGGAACTATTTAGATGTGATGATAAAGACTTCGAGAGTCTGCATATTTTTGATTTAGGTACCTTGAAAGTGCTTGGATTTTACTCTTAAAAAGCTGTACGAACCCTGGTGTGTGTATTATTTATTAAATAACAGCCCAGCAGAGTTCTGCACAGACCTGAAACCAGAACACAGAACTACTTCCTACTCAATGAGCCGATCCTCTTACGGGTGACGTGTTTAGTAGTCGGTGAATTATGTAAAGCTCTTCAGTCTCTACGAGCCAGTGAGGTTTTTATCTGAAGGTCATGATGTTTCCACAGTGCAGAGGTTTCCTCTTCAGGCTAACTTTTAGTTCTGCTGTAATCCATCTAATACCGAGCGCTGCTGTGTCTGTCTCCCTGCTCCCCACCTCTGGACAAAACCGGATTGTCCTGATAATGTAAATGAGGCCTGGACGCACCTTTATTTCCAACCAGTCGCTGTCGGCTTTGGATTTTCTGAAATCAGACATGTAGCGGTGTTGGCTGCTTTCTCCGACAAAGAAACCTGATTTTAGGGAGCTGCCACCATCTGAGGATAGTAAGATGAGTTTGTGTTGTTTCACATTAAATCAAACAGGAATCCCAGTTTTCACTCAGCAGCTAACTCCAGACTAACTCCTCTGAC
The DNA here is from genome assembly GCA_005408345.1 of Macquaria australasica. Classification (NCBI taxonomy): domain Eukaryota; kingdom Metazoa; phylum Chordata; class Actinopteri; order Centrarchiformes; family Percichthyidae; genus Macquaria; species Macquaria australasica. The sequence continues at coordinate 214,975 of SEMN01000560.1, forward strand.
TCACTTCATCCCTCCTCCTCCTCCTCTCAGCCTTCATCCCTCACTCTGACCCCCTCAGACACACACTGTTAATGCTGCTGACTGTGTTAAACACTCTTCTTCTCACTGACCGTGTGTGTGTGTGCAGGTGGGCAGGAGGAGTATGTTCTGTCGTATGAACCCGTCATTCAGCAGGAAGGTGAGCAGAGTGTCACAACACTGCGTCTGTGTTCATGTGATGTGGCTTTATATTCTACAGTTAAACACAAATCAAACGTGATTTTTAAAGGCTGATTCAGATATATTTAACATTTCAATCAAATAAAGCCTTCTTACTTAGAGTGTGGAGACGGCTTTGAAACAGCATTTAGATTTTCATAGCAGGAGATCAAATTAAAGACAAACTGGTTCCCAGTTCACAGCAGGTTTCAACTCAATATCATCATCATCATATGTCAAAAGACAAAGGTACCATTCAAAGATGATGTATAGAAATATATAGATAACATGAGAAAATAATATATTAAATATAATAAACAAAAAATGAAATGATGAAAATGAAATAAAAAATAGTACTTGAGTAATTAATATTAATAATGACATAACCAAAATTAAGCAGTTAGAAAAATTGCAGTGCATTGTTGTGTCGTAAAATGACTCTGATCAGACCTTATTGATTGATTTCTCTTTAAAACAGACGATTATATTACGTTAATTAGTTGTAACACTTCGTCAGTTCTGACTGGATTCTTTCTGAAGCAGAAAGAAACAAATGTTTTCTTTTAGTTTCATACAAATTCAGAGTGCTACACACACACACACACACACTATACAAACATCAGTAAAAGCTAAACTGAACTGCTGTTTAATGTCTTACATTAAATTGTAAATTTTACTGTTCTGCACATGTGTGAAAATACGGCTACTTCCTGTCACCGCTTTGTTTTTCTTAAATAAGGAAGTCAGACTTTATGTTTCAGTTGTTTGGGAACGTTGAGGTGATTCAGAAAGGAAACTCAAACAGCTGGTTTCTGCGTCCATGTTATACGTAAGAGTTGAGTCTGATCACTTCCTGTTTCCATCCTCTCCGACAGTGAACTACACCCGTCCCGTCATCATCCTCGGCCCCATGAAGGATCGGATCAACGACGACCTGATCTCCGAGTTCCCCGACAAATTCGGATCCTGCGTCCCACGTAAGTCCACTCAGATATCCAGCTGTGGTCCGTGAAACAGGGACGTTCTGCTCAGAGTCCAGATGAAAACGTGTTTCCTCCTCTGGCTCAGATACGACCCGGCCGAAGCGAGACTACGAGGTGGACGGCAGAGATTATCACTTTGTGGTGTCCAGAGAGCAGATGGAGAAGGACATCCAGGACCACAGGTTCATCGAGGCGGGGCAGTACAACAACCACCTGTATGGAACCAGCGTGCAGTCGGTCCGAGAGGTGGCTGAGAAGGTACCTGCTCACCTGCACACTGACTGAGACACCTTCCCAGGAGCCTTTTCCTGCTTTCATTCATTTTAAATAAAATTAAAAATCATCTGACACGACTTCAGAAACACACTCACTGTCTGACCTACAGCTGTGTGTTTGATACAGATGAACATGTTATTCCTCCTCTTCCTCTTCCTCTTCTTCTGTTTTCAGGGGAAACACTGCATCCTGGACGTGTCGGGGAACGCCATCAAGAGACTGCAGCTGGCTCAGCTTCACCCCATCGCTATCTTCATCAAACCCAAATCTGTGGAGAACATCATGTGAGTCAACACCTTCTCTACAGTGAAACCCAGGAGGCTCTGTGCGTGTGTGTGTGTGTGTGGTAAACGTGGTGTGATCTCTGGTCCTGCAGGGAGATGAACAAGCGTCTGACGGAGGAGCAGGGCAGGAAAACCTTCGACAGAGCCACCAAGCTGGAGCAGGAGTTCACCGAGCATTTCACAGGTGAGACGGCGCCCCCTGCAGCCCACAGACCAGAGACACCAGACTGAACCTTGTGCTCCGTTTACTCATACTGTCTTCAGATCAGCAGCTGAACTCCTGTTCAACAAACCTGCAGCATGTGAACCGCACAGAGTTGGAGCTGCTGAAGGGGACGTTTGTCTCGTCTCTGTCTGACATTAGACACCTTTCCCCCAAAATTCAACTGACTCGTTTCTTATCTTTTTAAATTTTGAGATCTCTACTGGAACTTAAAATAGGTTTAAAGCTTTAAAACTGTACAAATCCTCCAACAAGAAACAACAAACTTCTGGTATGACTCTGAGGAAGACGGTTGATTTAAAACACGTCATGTTCAGGCTCTCGGTACCGTCGGACCCACTGGTTCCTACTGAAGTCTTTAGAAACACCAATAAAAAGTTTCATGTTTAACAAACAGGAGGAAACGGTTTGTTGGAGACGAAGAGATTTATCTTGTGTTCTTCAGTTGTTCCTGGTTAACTCTGAGTTCTCTCTGCTCCTTTCAGCCGTGGTTCAGGGCGACACTCTGGAGGAGATCTACGATCAGGTGAAGCAGATCATCGAGGAGCAGTCGGGTCCGTTCATCTGGGTTCAGTCCAAGGAGAAGTTATGAGGATCAGAACTCTGTCCGCTCCTGTCTTTAGATTCACTTTGTTTTATTTTGAAAAGAAAAGTCAACCTGCAGCCCCCCCGTGATGTTTTCTTTGTATTTTTGCCTGAATAAGACTCCATCGTTGGTTTCCTGTCCAGCAGAGTAAAGCACACAGGAAGTATGATGACATCACTCTCAACGCGGTACAGCTCCTTAATGTTTAAGGGAGGAGGACTAACGAGGAGGAGACGTGTCCATGAAAGTGGAGACAAGAAACGTACGAAGCAGATTTAATCTTTAGTTTTTTTGTTTGTGGGTTTTTCTCCCTTTTTTGGTCTTGTAAGGCGAGTGTCGGCGGACGGACGGAGTTTCAGTCTCAGGCAGCGTCTGTCGGTCCGGAGGAAGGCGGAGACACAAAAAGCAGAACTTTGCACGTTTGAGCTTTAACAGCATGTCATGTAATACCCCATTTATTTCCCATCAGCCCCGTCACCTCAGCGTCTGACGTCACAGCTTCTCTTCTTCTCTTTGTCTTTATTTGTTTTACACTTGAGTCGATCTGCGTTTGGTTTAATGTTCCTGCTGCTCTGCAGCCGGGGCGCTGTGTGTTTCTAACGTTGGGATTAATTCACTTTCGGTCAGACGAGGAATAATCGTCTGTTTTCATTTTATTACATTTTGCATTTTAGACATTTAGCTCGACCCCCATGTGATGAGGTCAAAGGTCACAGCATTGATTTTTCTACCTACACTGAAAAAACATCTGGATCTCCTCGAGTCATTTCTGTCTATAAAGACGTCATTTTCTTTCAAACCTTTCAGCCTGTTTGTGACTCGAATCAAGAATATTTTAGAAATCGAAACCAGGAACTTTATTTTTAGAAAAGACTCAAACAAGTTAAATCACGTTTTTCAGACGCTGCAAAGAAACAAAACGCTGCAGACTTTGACCTCGTAAGTACGGCTGAATTAGAAACCTCATAATCTCCAGAAACATCACAGGAACTAGAATATGATCCGTTTACAAGAAGGTTGAGATTGATTTCTTGTATATGAATAAACAACTTCAAGAACATTTATAATGACGAGAAAATGACTTTATAATTGGAGGAAACTTAAGAGAATTATTTCATAATTACAAAAACATGTGAAAATGCATAATAAGAGGCAGTGAGTCTCATAAGTGAGAAAACTCAGTTTTCTTGTAATTATGAAATAGTTTTCTTGATGTTTACGTCCTAAATCTGAAAAATGGTTTGCAGCTGTTTTTGTCTTTGTTGGAGTAAACTGAGATTTTGAAGAAAAGGCGTCTTTAAAGTCGACGACCTGATGAGACCAGATGTTTTTACAGATCAGCTGATTTCAAACTCTAAATAAACTTCACGTTTTGTTGTTATCGGTGTGGTTCGGAGCGGCGCCCTCTGGACGCGAGTCAGTGTCTTACCATGAAAACGATGTCGACCATGTGACGCGAGTCGTGAACCTGCAGACGAGCTGCCGCCTCCAGGTGTCCGCAGGTGTGTCCGAAACACGCAGACGATTATTGTACAATGAGATTTTGACAGATATTTAACCCTCGGTAAACTGCCTATTTTGTTATAATAAAAGTCTATATTGAACTTTACTTAAGCACTACTACTACGGGAATTATTTTCTTTGCATTGTTAATCATATATGAATAGAAAAGTATAAAGATATTTGAATATGAATATATATTTTTTCTTTTTCTTTGATCACCACCTCCTCTGTCTTTTAATTTTCTTTTTTAAGCATAATAAAAACTTAACAAGAAAACAAAGTGCTGCAGTGCTCTCTTCTTCTTCTGCTGCTGCTGGTTGGTCCTCCAGGTGTCGAAGCTGCACAGAATCTGAATCTGACCTCGGCTGCTCGTGACATCACACTCTTCATCAGGGGGCTTGTCTTTGTATAAAACCGTACATGGTCTGACCGGGTCCAGTGTGTTGGTCTGGGGCCCTTCAACATGTGGACACGAGCCGGGAATCGAACCGTCAACCTTGTGATTAGTGGACAAACCAGTGGTACCTGCTGAACCACTGATAATCAGTCAATCAATAATCAGTCATGTGACTTATAAATCACCTTAAATACAAAGCATCCGATATTTAATCCGACCACATAAAAGAAGCTCCGATATAAAATGTGTATAAAGTTTGTAGTTTCCTGTTGAAATCTTCACACTTTGAACACGTTTTATTTTTTTAACTCAGGTGACGAGTTGAAAAAAGGTTTCTTGCTTTTTAGAATATTTCACAAACTTTAGTGTGTAAATAGTTTCAGAACTTTTCAGTTTCCAAAGTGAATCAAATCAAAATGACGTAATGAAGGTGTTTAATTGGATGAATGATAAAGGGTTAAAATAAAGAAGGTAAAGGCTTTAGACCATTCATTTCCTGTCAATCAGCTAGTTGTTTAATCAAACAGGTGAAGTAACGTGAAACAGGTGAAGTAATGTGAAACAGGTGAAGCCGGTTTCTCCGGTCACGTGGTGGTTGACTCGGTTCAGGTGTGCTGATTAGTCCTGAGCCTGACAGGTGGTCACGTGGGAGACATGCGCACTGATGAGTAAACAGAAGCTCAGTTCAGGGTTTAAATGTGAAGAGAAACTTTATCATCTTTGTGTACCTTTGTGTACAAGTACCTCATACTTGTACTTAAGCACAGTACTTGAGTACATGTACTTTCCAGCAGTGAAACACGTTTCAGACGTTTTACAGGAAATGGAAACAGCTGATTGGTGTTACGCCTGTGTGGGCGTGGCCTTGCTGTGTGACTGACAGGTCAGTGGAGAGTTGAGCAGCGCGAGGACTGTTTCGGAGACATTTGCACGTTTTATTTTTGGTGTTTTTCTCCTCAAAATGTTTCCAGGTGACGAAGAAAAAGGAGTTTTGTTGAGGAGCTGAATTTCTGTCAGACCTGAACCTGAAACAGATTCACTGCAGGAGGAGGAGGAGGAGGACAGATTCACTGGAGGAGGAGGAGGAGGAGGACAGATTCACTGGAGGAGGAGGAGGACAGATTCACTGGAGGAGGAGGACAGATTCACTGGAGGAGGAGGAGGACAGATTCACTGGAGGAGGAGGAGGAGGAGGAGGAGGACAGATTCACTGCAGGAGGAGGAGGAGGAGGACAGATTCACTGGAGGAGGAGGAGGAGGGAGGAGGACAGGTGCTGGAGGAGGGAGGAGGAGGAGGGAGAAGGTCGATCCAGAAGAAGAAGAAGAAGGGTTTCAGATCGAAAGGAAGAAGGAAGGAAGGACAAGAAGGAAGGAAGGACAAGGAAGGAAGGAAGGTCAGGAGGATCTGGAGTCAGAAGGAAGGAGGAGGATGGAGGAAGGGGACAAAGGTCAGGAAGGAAGGTCAGGAAGAGGAAGGAAGGAGGTCCGGGAGGAGGAGAGGACAGGAGGACAGGTCGGAAGGAACAGTCAGGAAGTCAGGGAGGGAGGAGGGAGGAGGGACAGGGTCCTGGGGGAGGAGGACAGGTCTGGGAGGAGGAGGGAGGGAGGAGGACAGGTGCTGGAGGGAGGAGGAGGAGGGAGGACAGGGTCCTGGAGGAGGGAGGAGGACAGGGTGGAGGAGGAGACAAATTCTGGGGAGGGAGGAGGGGACGGGTCTGGAGGAGGAGGGGACAGGTGCAGGAGGACAGGGTCTGGAGGGAGGAGGAGGGGTGGGGAGGGAGGACAGGGTGCTGGAGGGGAGGAGGACGGGAGGAGGACGGGTCTGGAGGGAGGGGACAGGGGAGGACGGGTTGGAGGAGGGAGGAGGGACGGGTGCTGGAGGGAGGAGGAGGAGGACGGGTGGAGGAGGAGGAGGAGGAGGACAGATTCACTGCAGGAGGAGGAGGACAGATTCACTGCAGGAGGAGGAGGACAGATTCACTGCAGGAGGAGGAGGACAGATTCACTGCAGGAGGAGGACAGATTCACTGCAGGAGGAGGAGGACAGATTCACTGCAGGAGGAGGAGGACAGATTCACTGCAGGAGGAGGAGGACAGATTCACTGGAGGAGGAGGACAGATTCACTGGAGGAGGAGGACAGATTCACTGCAGGAGGAGGAGGCGCTGGGACTCTTCATCACCTGGTGAGTGTTTCCTCAGTTACTCATCATTTTATTAATTAAACATTTTATGTTTTACGTTTGAGGAAGTAACGTGAAACAGGTGAAGTAACGTGAAACAGGTGAAGCCGGTTTCTCCGGTCACGTGGTGGTTGACTCGGTTCAGGTGTGCTGATTAGTCCTGAGCCTGACAGGTGGTCACGTGGGAGACATGCGCACTGATGAGTAAACAGAAGCTCCGTTCAGGGTTTAAATGTGAAGAGAAACTTTATCATCTTTGTGTACCTTTGTGTACAAGTACCTCATACTTGTACTTAAGCACAGTACTTGAGTACATGTACTTTCCAGCAGTGAAACACGTTTCAGACGTTTTACAGGAAATGGAAACAGCTGATTGGTGTTACGCCTGTGTGGGCGTGGCCTTGCTGTGTGACTGACAGGTCAGTGGAGAGTTGAGCAGCGCGAGGACTGTTTCGGAGACATTTGCACGTTTTATTTTTGGTGTTTTTCTCCTCAAAATGTTTCCAGGTGACGAAGAAAAAGGAGTTTTGTTGAGGAGCTGAATTTCTTATTAATTTTAATTTTAAATTAATAGACTAATACATTAAAACGTTAAAAACCCTGAAAATTTACAATGATACAAACAGCCCAATATTTGTATATAATATTCTGTAATATATTAAAGGATTTCTACAAATTCATAAATTGAGGTTTTTTATCTGTTACTCATAAAAGTCCTGCATTCAAAAATGTTCATTAGTACTTGAATGTGAGTAAAAGTACTCATGTTTATATTTCTCATATTATCAACATGCATTAACAACTTTAACTGTTTTACTGTTTAAGCTTTTAGAAAAGGATGAGAAATCTCTGCCGCTGTGTTCACTTCTTTTAAAAGAATTTTAATTCTTCGACACCTTCATCACGTGAGGAAGAGTAGCTGAAACATCGAGGCGTCCCTGAAGGATGAAGCTTGAATCTTTTTGTGCAGACAGTTGTTACCCAACAGGATTCAGACGTGTTCCTCCTGATTACGTTAAATCAGTAAAAAGAACAATATTCTGAAATGTAGTACTGTAAGTACAAGCAGCATAAAGTACCTCAAACCTGTGCAGTACTTTACGTCTCACCTCTGATCACCTGAAACAGACGAGAATCGTCAGCTGCAGCTTCAAACTGTAATTATTCTGAACAAAAACTGAAACCTTTTAACAAACGATTATTTTCACTTTCAGTTAATCTGCAGATTATTCTCTTAATCAATAAATCGTTAAAAATTAATCCTCTTGTCAACCAGGCGTCTTCAAATATCGTTTTGTCCAAAACCCCAAAATAATCTGACGTTCTCACATTTGAGAAACTGGAAACGAAACGTTTGCAGCGCTGCAGTACGTCAGTAACTTAAAATTTAAAAACTTTACAAACCAGCTGCAACTTTAAAACATTTTCACAGTTAATTCTGATCAGACTGAAACCTGATGATTGATCTGAGAAATGATCAGTTACATTTTAAAGGTGACGTCTTCAAATGTCTCGTGTCCAAAAACACTCAAACCCAGTTTGACAGAAACCAGAACCCGAATTCACATTTTAACTTTCAAAATCTTTTTATTCTTTAGGATTAAACTGTCAGATTGTGTTAAAACCGTTCGACTATAAATGAATCATTTCTCGATGACTTTGTTTCCATGGAAACGACAGAAGAGAGGCAGCGCTCAGACTTTCAGGTAGCTTTATTCTCAAGGTGTGGACAGCAGACAGGTGTGTGACCTTTGACCCTGATCCTACAGGAGTCTGTTCAGTAGATCAGCAACGAGGAATAAATTAACCCAAAACAAAAAAACAAAAAAAGCTCCACTCTAAAAAATAAAACCAGAAGATTCAAATAAAAACGATAAAAAAGTCGGTTAGAAAACTCGAGAGCGTTTTAGGTTTTGGTTTGTTTCTTCCTCACTGTGCTTCTGTGACGCTGCACACGCACACGCGCACACGCACACGCACACACGCACACACACACACACACACACACTCTCTCTCTGTACACTGATCAGATCAAACCTTCAGTATTTACACTCGTGTTTATAGATCCTCTTTAAATCCTCTGATTGTTCGTAGGCTGCAGCCGAGGGGAAGGAGGTGGACGGGCACAGAGTTAAGCCCCGCCTCCTGTGTCCTGCTGGGCCAATCAGCAGCTGCTGTTCTTGAACTCTCCGTTCTCAGTGATGGACAGCTTGGTGGGGTTGGTGGGTGACAGGCCGTTGCGGAGGTTGGGTGCGCTGTAGCGCTCCTTCACCTGCGTCAGCGCCGCCATCAGCCGTGAGTTCGCCGCGTCCAGGGAGCCGATCCGCTTCTCCTGATTGGATAGAGACAGAGAGGGGGCGGGACAGGAAGTCAGACTGAGAGGTAGGAAATAAAACGATGTGATGATCTCATCTGACTGTCGGGTTAAAAACACGCCGCAGCACAAAGTCACTGTGATTTTAAAAGTTTAAAGGTTAATTAAGCGTTCTTGGAATGAAGACGACTGTAACTGATTCATAATGTTTGAATGATGAGTTTAAGGTTTGGTTTTCGTTACGGCTCTGAAATAATTTCAGATTTTAAGGGATTCTTAGTAAATTAATGGATTGTAATATATATTGTATTAATTCAGGGATTTTTTAGCTGTAAAAACTGTATAAATTGGTAGATTATCAAATGACTGAAGTTTGAAGATTATAGCCACAATTTCAATCGAAATGTTGAAAATCCCTTAAAATTTCCAAATAGCTTTGAAGCGTCCCTGAAACTTCACCTTAATTTATACCTTAATTACTTTTGTTATTTAATCAATTTTAAGGGACTTGAACTCTTTAAAAAGGGTTTAAACTCTGCAGATAATCCACTACAAAGACCTTAATATATTACAGTCTATTTTATGCATTAATTTTCCCCTTAACATGCAGAAAGACCTCAACGATGTTATTTAATTAGTGAATGAATGTGGTTTTATAATGTTAACGTTTCCTTTATGATTTCTGCTCAACAAACCTGCAGAACAAAGTTTTAATTGTAGTTGAAATAAAAAGTTTTTGGCAGCCAGAAAGCTTTTAATTTGAAAAACTCAACCCCTTAAAAACACCTTAATTTAAAAAAGAAGTAGATTTTAAGGGAAACATAACTTTTAATTTCAAATATTTTCTGCTTCAAATTCATGATGTTTTGAGGGATTTTAATTCAGATTTGGGACAAAAGAACGGAAACTTGAATGGATTCAAATATTTGATGGGTTTTTAACATTTTATACAGATCAAATGTTTTTTAAAGAAGTAAAAGGCCCTAAAATGTATAAAATAACTAAAGCTAACTTGAATAAATTATAATATATTAAAGGGTTTTTTAAAGAGGTAAAAAACAAACCTTAGAATTGATCAGATAGCATCAAAGTAAACATTTAATTTAAAATTTCTTATCAATTTACCCAAATTGAGACAAATGAATGGAAACATTAATGGATTAAAATATACAGTATTAAGGGTTTTCTACATGGATTAAGGGACGGAGTAAAAAACACTAAAAATTGACTAAAGGTGCGCCTGAATTTGGGGTTAATTAACGGATAAATTGATGATGAGAGACGGAGGCGTTCATGTTAATTTGTCCATCTTAAGGGGTTCTTAAACGGCTCAGATGATCCATTAATTGAATGTATTACTCACTGACTGCCCCTTTAAATCCCATGAGACCTACTATAGACCTGTATGACATCATCACTGATGGGGAGACAGGTTGACGTGACGCATCTTCGAGCCGACGGCAGAAAACTAACAGGAAGTTTGAGGGCAGCAGCCGAAAACTGAACGAAGAAGAAGAAGAAGCTCTGCTGCAGTTTCTCAGCAGGAAGTCAAACTGATCCAGAATCAGAGTCAAAGGCTGTTTTGGAAACCGTCTGCTGCATACTACTGATGAACGCAGTACACAGTATCTGCTGCATACTACTGATGCATACTACTGATGAACGCAGTACACAGTATCTGCTGCATACTACTGATGAACGCAGTACACAGTATCTGCTGCATACTACTGATGAACGCAGTACACAGTATCTGCTGCATACTACTGATGCATACTACTGATGAACGCAGTACACAGTATCTGCTGCATACTGATGAACGAGTGATCTGCGCGCATACTACTGATGAACGCAGTACACAGTATCTGCTGCATACTACTGATGATACTACTGCGAAAGTACACAGTATCTGCTGCATACTACTGATGAACGCAGTACACAGTATCTGCTGCGTACTACTGATGAACGCAGTACACAGTATCTGCTGCGTACTACTGATGCATACTACTGATGAACGCAGTACACAGTATCTGCTGCATACTACTGATGCATACTACTGATGAACGCAGTACACAGTATCTGCTGCATACTACTGATGCATACTACTGATGAACGCAGTACACAGTATCTGCTGCATACTACTGATGCATACTACTGATGAACGCAGTACACAGCATCTGCTGCGTACTACTGATGAACGCAGTACACAGTATCTGCTGCATACTACTGATGAACGCAGTACACAGTATCTGCTGCGTACTACTGATGCATACTACTGATGAACGCAGTACACAGTATCTGCTGCATACTACTGATGAACGCAGTACACAGTATCTGCTGCATACTACTGATGCATACTACTGATGAACGCAGTACACAGTATCTGCTGCATACTACTGATGAACGCAGTACACAGTATCTGCTGCATACTACTGATGCATACTACTGATGAACGCAGTACACAGTATCTGCTGCGTACTGCGTTCATCAGTAGTACGCAGCATGTTAGGCCGGGCTCAGCGTGACATCATCCTCGTCACAGTTTCTGCTGCACGTTATAAGACGTTCTTCTGTTTATATTCCTCCCTGTCGACCACTGACGGTGTTGCTGTCCGTCATCTCAACAATGGGGACTGTTCCACCGCTTTGCATTGTGGGATACGGTAGGCGAGGCAGACTGGGCCGATAAATACTGGAGGTTATTTCCGAATCCGTACGACATCCAGGGATTTCTGGCGTGCTGCATACTACGTGTTACATACGATATCGGTACGTACAGTAGACGGTTTCCAAAACAGCCTAAATCTGAGTTTTGATTCACCTGCTCAGAAACTGACAGGGAACACCTGAGAGCAGCCGAGCCGTCTGATAGGCCGGCTCGGAGCCCGATACTGACATCCTGTTTCATCTGGAGAGACTGGAAGCTGGGGGTGGGGGGTAGGGGGTGGGGGGCTGCAGCCAAACAGAAATAAAGCAGCTCAGAGCTCAAACACACCAGACGACAGTTTAACACACCGAAGTGGAAGCAGCTCAGATATCATCACTGATCAGCTGATAGTAACAATCTGCTCTCCACCAGCGTCTCCACCAGGAGGTTTATCATGTTAAATAGTTTCCATCAGGATCTAAATAACCTCACTTCCTTCAGTTTCATTGATCAGGAAACGATGCCAGGTCATTAATATTATTAATATTTTGTAACAAACATGATGTGACGTGTTGGTTTCAGGGAGCAGACGGACTCTACAACAGCTAATGAACCCCGACTGTCAGCTGTGACCAACAAAGTGTTCAAATCAGCTGAGGCTGGTTCTCACAACGAAGCCGTGAATGCTGGGTAATAAACACGGCTGACGGTTACGTCATCGTTCACTCGGAGGTCTGACCTCACAGAAGTCCACTCGAGTTTTCACAGATTTAAAACGTCACTTAACGAGGGCTCATTGAACCACACTGCATATCTGCTCTGTGATTGGCCGATCAGGTGTGTTGGCGCTCATTGTTGACGGCATTTTTCTAAAAACAGCGTGTGTGTGTGTGGGGGGGGGGTGATGATGGAGGGGGGGGGGGGCAGGGCTACAGTCACTACTTGCCTGATTGGTTTATTTCACATCCGTTACTGACCTGAAATCAGTGGAGAGTGGATGAGAGGCAGAGAACAAGGACTCTCAGTGAAGCTGGCTTCCTGTCTGACTTCTAAATGTTTCTCATTTACTGTGAAGCAGCAACAGCATCAGCAGGTGCAGGTGTGTTGCTGTCTGTCTGTACCTGAGCGTCAATGATCTTCTGTTTGGCTTCAATCACCGCCTGCATCTCTGCGTGGTCCCGCTTCAACTCCTCCTCCACCGCCATCAGCCTGCACACACACACACACAAATATATAAACACAAATAATTTGACGAAAAATTCCCCAAAATTAAAAAAAAAAAGATTAAAAATGCATAAAATGTTCCCAAACTTATAGCCCTTATAGTAGGGCTGACTCAGGTGACCCCTGAGCCCCCCCTTAGTTATGCTGCTATAGGCCTAGACTGCCGGGGGACTTCCTATGATGCACTGAGCTCCTTTCTCCTCCTCTTCCTCTCCATCTGTACGCCCTCATATCCCATCAATGCTTGTTATTAATTCAACTTCTTCCCGTAGTTGTGTGCTTTCTCTCCTCTCTTTCTCTCTCCCCTTCTGTTGCTTTCTGCAGGTATTTCTGCCTCCGGAGCTGTAGAGTCTGGATCCTGCTGCCCCTGCTCCTGCTCTGCACCCGCTGCTGCTATTACTGTTGTTGCTCTTATTATTAGTATTGCTATTATAATGTTGCTCTTAGTGTTGTTTCTGTTGGTGTTAACATCAATGCCATTACCATATCTATTGCTTTACATCCCTATGTGGAACTGTACTGTGCTGCTGTATGTTCTCTTTCCTCCTGCTCTCTTCTCTCTCAACCCAACCGGTCGAGGCAGACGACCGCCCACCTTGAGCCTGGTTCTGGTTCTGGTTCTGCTTGAGGTTTCTACCTGTTAAAGGGAGTTTTTCCTTGCCACTGTCTCCTGGTGCTGCTCATGGTGGGATCTGTTGGGTCTCTGTAAATATAAAGAGTCGGTCTAGACCTGCTCTATATGAAAAAGAGCCCTGAGATAACTCTGTTAAGATATGATGCTATATAAATAAAACTGAACTGAATTGAAACTGTCAGAGTGCAGAAATTAAACACTGACGACTTACATGACTCAGCAGTACTGACAGTACTACAGACAGTACTAGCAGCAGTACAGACAGTAGTCTTTGTGGTGTGTTTAGTTTCTCCGCCCTGTGTGGCCCAGACGGGTGGAGTCTGTCCGTACCTGCAGATGATGCTCTTCATCTGGCTGTCCTTCTCCTCCTGCTGCCTCCTCAGCCTCTCCTCGCTGTCCTCCAGTCGGTGTTTGTACTCCAGCAGCAGCTTCTGCATCTGCTGCTCCTGAGCCAGCAGCCGCCGCTCGTACTCCTCCAGCCGCCGCCCCGACACCCGCAGGCGCTCCTTCAGCCGGGAGATCTCCAGCTCGTACTGACGGAGCAGGAGGACGGGGTTAGTTTGATACGTCTCTTTAGTTACAGGCCTGAAGCAGAGTCACTACATGTCACAAACTTTCCGTCTGCTTCTTCTTCAAGTCGGGACTGACAACGCTGCTTAATGTTTATCAGGAAGAGTTCTGGGAATCACCTGAGGGCTTCACCTGAGGGCTTCACCTGAGGGCTACACCTGAGCTCCGTGTTTAACAAGGTTTACTACAATCGTGCTGTATTAGAGTGGATTTTAATTTAGTTTAATTTTGGCTCCCAACACTGATTGATTATTGATTTGAAAGTGTTGACAGACAGACAGAACAGTGGGAGTGGTCCCACCTGTAAACACCTGTCCAGGTGAGTGTGCTCTGTACCTTCTCAGTGTTCCTGCTCTCCTCTCTGCTCCTCTCTCCTCCCTCCTCCTCCTTCTCCTCGTACTGGCCGTTGTTGAGCACCCAGGCTGCCGTCCTCTCCACCGGAGACATCGCCCCCGCCACCGCCTCCACCGGAGACGCCACCTTAACGCAAACCAGTGACATCATCACACACCTGCGACACTGACAGAGATGTTAAACGTCACAGCATCTGGATGGAACCAGAACATGATTATAGATGAAAACAGGATTCAAACTATTTGTCAAATCATTTCCTACATTTTCCAAAACGTTTCATCACTTCATAACAAGCGATCTTTAAAGGCGACTTCAGGACAGAATTCAGAACAGAACAGGTTCAGAACCACAAAGAATTCAAACTAAAAACTGAAGCTGCTTCACACTGACGTCACTTCATTAAACACTCAGCTGCATGAAACACGTTTGGACAACACGACATTCAAATCTGTGTTGATTCATTTGGCGACTTATTAAAACTAACTTTAACAACCTGAAAATCCAGGTTATACTTTCCCGTTTCCTGTTTCTATGAGAGTTCAGTTTTTAACAGACCGTCGTCAGATATGATAACAGTGTTGACTTCCTGTCCTGGTGTGTTTCTGCAGTACCTGTGGTGGCTGCTTGGTGGCGCTCCTCGGGGGCGGAGCCACGTTCTCCACAGAGCAGGGGGTCTGTTGGACCGGACTGCGGTTGGCGAGGCCGGAGGTGGGCGTGGGCTCTGTGTTGGCGCTGCTGCTGCTGCGTAGTGAGGCGCTGTGAGGGAGGGAGCGTGGCGTCCTGGCCCCGCCCCCTCCCCTGCTCTGTTGCTCCACCTTGACGATGTGGGCGGTGCCCGCCGTCGTACTCTGACGGGGGATGGCGACCGCCGTGGCGGCGCCGGGCGGGAGGTCTGGCAGCGCGTGTCTGCGTGGCGTCGAACACTCCTCGCTCTGCGTGCTCCGCCTGCTGCCCAACTCGTCCAGGCTGCTGTTGGACTGCACGCGACCTTTGACCCCCACCTGGCTGCCGAAGTCATCGGAGTTGCTGTGGCTGTTGTGGGAGCTCTCGGTGCTCAGGTTCTCGGAGCTGGAGTCCTGCTGCAGCGAGTGGGCGGAGCGCGTGGACAGGCTGTGGGCGGGGTTACTCAGGTGGTAGACGGGGTTCTGGAAGGACAGCGGCTGCAGGCTGCGCTGCTGGCTGAGCGACGGGTGCAGGGGCCGCCTCACCTGCGGCGCGCTCTGCGGCTGACCGTCTCTAGGCGAGGCTTTCAGCTGGTGTGGCGCCAGCTGGGGGGTTAGGGGGTTGGAGTGGGGGTAGTTGAGCGGGGGTGGGGCGTGTCCGATGGAGGCCTGGGAGCCCACCCTGCTGAGGCGGGGCGGGGCCTCGTGGTGCGGTGGCGGCCCCGCGGGGCCGTGCAGGCTCTGGGCGTCCTGCAGGTCCACCAGAGAGATGCTGCGACCGTTGGGCAGCAGGCTGTCTCGCTCCTCCTGGTCTGAGAAGCTGGTGTGGGCGGAGGGATGCTGCTGAGCCAGCAGGGGGCGCTGACCTCGACCATAACCCTCCATCAGCTCAGCGGCCGGAGACTGCAGGCTGCGGACCTCACTGTGGCTGCAGGAAGTGACACGTACACGGGAGTTAGTCAAACCCTCTGATTCAACAGAATATCTGCAGAATCAATGCATTCTGATTACAAATCACATTATTTACTCCTCTTCTCATGACTTGCAGGATGCTGTGACGGCTGAAGATCAGAGTCTGACTCAGTAAATGTTCAACATGCAGAGGACAGAAACTAAGGATTTCAGCTTTGTTGTTTTGGGTTTTTTTTTTTTTACATAAAAGTGTCGTGTTTTTTGTGATGTGCTCTCAATGTCCACTAGGAGTCGCCAAAGTCAGAATACTTCTGAATCCTATGCAGCATATTTAAAATCAGTTCCACCACGTTCAGTGTTGCACGCCGACACATTAAACTAGAACACGCTCAGCCGTCAGGTCCGGTCTGTTGAAGCCTGGTGTGACGTCCAGCTCTGACGATGAGGATGTGCTCAGCCAATAGAAACACTGATCCTCTGTGGACGGGTTCGGGTGTTTAGAACAGTAAACGAAACCACAGCACCGCCTGGTAGTGATCGCTCTGATCACCCAGCCGTGACATCACATCCTGTTTCAGCTTTACTCTGACCTTCTATGGCTCTGTGTTGTGTCTGTCAGCTGATTGGTTACCTGTCAGCGGGGTCCTCAAAGATTCGCTGTAACCCTGACGACAGGCTGCCACTGATGTTGTGGGCGGAGCTGTGGTCCTGGAAACGCCGCAGCTGCTGCTGGACGGGTGTAGGAGCGGCCAGACAGCGAGAGATGTCTCCCAGAATCCTCGGCAGCGGGCCCAGCTTCGCTACGGTGGCCTGCAGGAAGGAATTTTCACCCTGGGGTCGCCGAGTGTGTGTGTGTGTGTGTGTGTGTGTGTGAGTGTGTGTGAGAGAATGGAAGCACCAGGATGCAGTGGTGGTGGTGGTGGTGGTGGGAGAGCAAAACCAACATGGTGGCAACAGAGAGAGTCGGCCAGACAGGGAGAAGAGGAGGAGGAGGAAAAAAACATGAGGGAAACGTAATGGAAACAAAAATCAAACCTACTACAACAACATGCTTCTACTGAACAGAACCACATCAAACGCAGCAGAGCCATGCTGGGACTGAGCTCCGACAGGTGAGACGGGGTGGGGGGGGTGGGGGTGGGGGGGGGGTGTCAGGCCATGCTGTGAAGTTCAGCCAGGCAGCGTTAATGTGGTTAAATGAACTGAAGTGACCTCTGCTCCTGATGTTCATTCATCTTACATCATCAGATTTTTACAACACACACACACATATACACTGATCACTGATCAATAACTGAACTTCATCTGATGTTTTGATATGCGTGTATTTACATACTCGTGTCCTCACACAGTTGTTGGTGACAGAAAACGCAGCTTTTACAGCCGCGATGTTTCATTTTCTCAGGTCAAATACTGTATTTGACAGTTTAAACAGTGGAAAGGTTTGAAACATCGTCTCCTATTTTAATGTGTATTTTTATTGTATAATTATTGTTGTACATTTAGTTTTCAAACCTCAGTGGTTCAACAGTGTTCACATCACTTATGGATTCAATGCAAACGGCATATCAGAGTGAACTGCTTATAAAAAGCAAATCTGTCAGGAAAACTACGAGGAGGAGGAAGATGGAGAGGACTGTTTCATGATCGACAAATAAAAAGATTTACAAATGTGTGTGTGTGACGAGTAATTTACGGACCAATCTGATCAAGTGTCAAACTATTTGACAAAGAAATACATCTCAACTTGAATAAACATCAGTATTTATACGTTTCTTTATTCAGTATTTTACATATATTTCTAACTTCAAGCTCACAGATCAATAACATCTGCCTTTAAAAAGCACGTCTGAAAGTTTCAGTTTGGTTATCTTAATGTTTTAAATGTAATCATACTTGTTGAATGTGTGCACAGATCAGGTGGACTGAGTCACAGTTTCTGATCCACAAATGTTGCGTTTAAGTGCTGGACATTTGGTGTGGAATTTCAGTTTTTCTCACGCTTGTGTCACTAATATTGAGCCTAATTTCTCTCCGTACTGGAGTCGTCTCTGCTGACTGTCGGAGCAGAAATCTCTCCGTCCTCCTCTGAGGTGGAGCTGCTTTAGTCCGAGTTTAACTTCCAGTGATTCTGCTAAAGAACATTAATAAAACCAACAAACTGTCAAACCTGTGAGTCAGTTAGCAGCTGCACGCACGCACGCACGCACGCACACACACACGCGCACACACACACACACACACACACAGTGTGATGGCGGTACCTTGTCGAGCTGAGAGACGACCTCCCACAGCAGAGCGTGCAGGACGGACAGCTCGCGGCCGAGGTCGATGTAGCCCTCGAAGCCCGGCGTGTTGGACAGAGTCTCCTGGTTGGAGATCTCCGACAGGAAACGCATCATCCCCGCCCACTCGTGCTCCAGGAAGTCGTTCATAAACGCCATGTACTCCTCTTTGTTCCCGAACCTGAACACGAGACACAGACGTCTCCAAATTCAGACATTTCTTTCTTTCATTCAACATCTCAAGAACAAACTTTCCTTCAAAATATAAAAGAGCAAATGTCTCTGCTGTGCTCTTCATTTCAGCAGTTTCTCTTATTTTATTGCACAAACACATTCAAAAACAAGAAGAACCAGACCTTCTGCAGCTGTTTCCACTGATGAACAGATCTGGATGGAAACCCTGTGGAGACCATATCTGCAGGTCTAACACTGAGACCTGAACCCCGCCTGTGACTTTATCTTTATGACCCAAACCTGCTAAACCTGACCTACTTCAAAAAGCCGCCCCAAGACCCGCAGCTATGT
This sequence comes from Macquaria australasica, assembly GCA_005408345.1. Classification (NCBI taxonomy): domain Eukaryota; kingdom Metazoa; phylum Chordata; class Actinopteri; order Centrarchiformes; family Percichthyidae; genus Macquaria; species Macquaria australasica. The sequence continues at coordinate 233,730 of SEMN01000560.1, forward strand.
TTCTGGCTCATCACTGACTCTTAGCTACCTGTGCTAAAGCTACGCATCAGGCCTTGTGGATCCACCTGCAGCATCTGACATACATGACAGTTAAAACGTAAACCACTAACTTCCCCCTGATGTTGACCGGCTCCTTCATGTTTTAGATCCGCCTGAAAGGCCACATTCCACACCTGTACGACCCGACTGCAATAGATAACAAATCTGTGTGCTGCTGTGGACCTGCAGATACCCACTTGGTGAAGTTGGCGAGGTTCTGGATGACTTTAGCGATGAGCGTGAGCGTCCGGGACGTCCGGTCGTCGGGATATTCCTGCATCAGGTTGAAGAGCGACGGCGACATGATGGCGGGGCAGAGGAAGCGCAGGAACAGCGAGGCGCTGATCAGACGCTTGCTGATGTCTGGCTGGTGGCCGCGAGCGACGCACTGCTGCTGCCACGACGCAAACACTTCCTTCAGCTCCCGAGGAAACACACTGCAGAGACAGGAAGCAGGTCAGCTTTCTGCTGCTGCAGAGGACACACAGTGACTCCTAACGCCTTTAACATGTCACTTTCATCTAATCAGAGACCCTTAATTTGTCCTTTAATTTGAAATTCTAAACCCCTTCAAAACACCTTAATTTGAAAAGCCATTTCACAAACACATGAATGACTTTAAGGTTTTATTCAGGTTCATGGTTTATATATTAAATATATTAATTTAATATATATTAAATTAATATATAATTTAATATATATAAATAATATATATTTATATATATTAAATATAGATTTAATATATATATAGATATATTAAATCTATATTTAATAGATTTTTATTCCGGTAATAAATAAAGTGTATTTACACAGATTTAGGACGAATGAATGGAAACATTATAAGACTGGAATACATTTACTTGGGTATCAATAATATTTAAGTGTCAAACATCTTCAGCTTTTGTTGTTTCAAGAAAAATCTGAAATAATCTTATTATAATATATATTTAGCCTCTTTGCACTGGCTTCAGGATTGATTTGAAGGTTTTACTCATTACTTTTAAAGCACTACATGGTCTAGCTCCAGCATCAGTGAACTGTTACCACGATCTAGGAGACTGTCAGACTCTGGAACAGTCTTCTTGTTGAAATCCACACTGACATCTTTAAAATCACTACTGAAAACACATTTTTATAACTGTTGTTTTGTTTGTTTTCTGTTATTCTGTCTCTCTCTTTGAGTTTCTCCTGTTATGCCGTATTATTTGGAATAATTTGTGAAGGACTTTAACTGTTTTGAAAGGTGCTACATAAAAAAAAGTTATTATTATATTATTATATATATTACATGAACACACTTCAGCAGATGAGAAAACACTGGAGTTAAAAAGGAGACGTGGTCTCCACATGTACATACTGTATATTGTTTTATTGTTGTGCTTATTAGCTAAAGCCCGACTGGAGTTTTAAGACTGATACTGATATCGATATAATTTTAACATAAAAAAATAATCTTGTTTTTATTGATCTGAAGTTGTTTTTGTGTTCATTTTATGATTTTAGTGTTTGTCTTCTGGTTTCTGGTCTTGTTTTTTATGCGAGCTCACTAAAAGCTCCTTCTGACGAACTTAAACACTGAACCTCGACTCATGTTGTCTGGTGTTTTACAGGCTGAGAAATATTTTATTTATTTTTGAGCTGACACATTTAAACTGAACTGTGACTTCAGGGTTAAAGAACAAATGAATTGATGTACATGTACTGTAGAAAGTACTGCGTGTGTGTACTCGGAGTGGTACCAGTAGGAGTTGATGATCTTGCAGAAAGCCAGCTCGCAGCACATCTTCAGGTTACTCTGGTGTTCGGACAGATCGCCGGCCGAGCATCGACTGGGATCCACCTCACAGTTCTCATCCGACTCGTACAGAGCCTTGATGAACTCACCTGCTCACACACACACACACACACACACACACACACACAGTGGTTACTTACACAATCTCACAGTCAGCGGTTGAACCAATCCAGTCACAGTCGAGAGTTTCTGAATTTAATGTGCATCTGAAATAATGAGGCGGTTTGTGTTTCCTTTCAACTGCACTTCACAAATTTCTGTTGTCATGGAGATTAAAGTTTCTGGTTCAAGTTTAGTTTACACAACTAAAAACTGATCAAGGCAGAAAGATGTGGTTGAAAGCTCCAGAGAAAGCCAGTAAGAGGGCTTTGAGTTCAGAGTATTCTGTCAGACTAATCTCATGCAGTTTAACTGTAACGGTGATAAATGAAGTTTAAAGTGTTCACAGGACTAACAGGTCTATTTAAGCACCTGTGTGACCATTAACAAGCCGCTCTGTGTTGTTAATTATTGGAATAAATAATGATAAATAAATAAATAGTAATAAATGTTCTTCTTGCAGATTTCCTGCCGGCTCTGTGTCAGCACAGAAACTGGAGTTTAAGTCTCAGCTGACTGTTCAGCTGGAAACTGCAGCAGCTCAATCTGAACAACGTGCTGTCAAAATAAAAGGCCTCAGTTTAGGAAGTCGATCTTTCACAGGGTTTCTCTCTTTTCAGCTGTGAGCCTATAAATATATATCGAGGTTTTTGAACTCTGACTGACTTCAGTCACTTTTTTCCTGCTAATAATAGTCTGAAAGTTCTGAAAGGCTTCAGCTGATTATTGGTTTGTAATGACAGCAGGTCTCAGGGTCTCTGACGGCTCTGTCACGTTCAGTTTCTGAACTATTTCAGGTCTTTTGTTGCATCTCTGAATGTTTTAGAAGATGCAAACTGAGCAGAATCAGGAGGAGGAGGAGGAGGAGGAGGATGACACAGCAGAGTAAAGACATGATGTACTCTAATTGTAGCATTCAGCAGTCCATAAAAATAAAAAGAAAGACTTTGAATCTAATTCAGGATGGACGTGAGGCTGCTGACAAACCAAAACATTTGAACAACATCCCACATCACGATATCGTCTGTTACTTTCTGAAGATGATCACAGTGCAGCTGGTTTATTGATAACTCTCATTAATTCTGCTGAATCAATAACTAAAATAACTTATTTTATCATACATAAACTTCGGGCAAAACAGAAATCAAGCTCTTTGGTTTCAGCTTCAGTCAGTAAGAGTAAGTTCAAAAACCCGCTTACAGCAAACATTTAAAATGCTGTGTCTTGATCTGACCAAACATGTATACATGCAGGTGTGTGTGTGTGTGTGTGTGTGTGTGTGTGTGCGCAGGTGTGTATGAGCTGGGACTCACCGAGGGCGTCGTGCAGGTACTTCTGTCCCACCAGCTTCAGATACTCCTCGATGGCCTTGGTGGCCAGTGTGTTCTCCCTGAAGATCAGGACGTCGTGGTCAGCACAGCGATCCACCTCTGACATCACCAGGTCCGTCAGGAAGTCCTGAACCGTAGGAGGAGGAGGAGGAGGAGGAGATGGTGAGCATGCGGACGGCCAAGTTAGAAGGACGTATGTGATGAGAATCTCACGTTACACTGTCGCATAATGTGAAACAAGTCTTACAGTTAGCTCTACTTTTAGCTTTGAGTAAGGCTTCAGGTGTCCACATACTTTTGGCCATCAAGTGTAATCTTTAGTTGCAGCCCTGTTTTCAATACGCATCAAAGGAAAAAACTATTTATATGTAAATGCATCACAACGCCTTTTAAAGGAACAGTTCCACACTTTTCTGTCTTCTTGCAGAGAGTTAGATGTTCAGATTGATTCCACTCTCTCGTGAGTACGGTACACATGAAGTAGACTCTCTTTACCTTTGGGCAGAGCCAGGCTAGCTGTTTCCCCCTGCTTCCAGTCTTTATGCTAAGCTAAGCTAAGCGGCTGCAGCTTCATATTTACTGCACAGACGTGAGAGTGGAACCAATCTGAACATGTGACTCTCTGAAAGAATTAAAATGAGTGTATTTCCCAAAATGCCGAGCTGTTCCCCTGGCAGCAGGTTTTGGATTGGCTGTTGACCTCTGACCTTTGCCCTCCCGGTGCTCTGCAGGATGTGGACCAGAGCGCAGGCCATCTCCTCCTTGTTCTTGACGCTGATGACGGGCTCCAGCACCGAGCACAGCATGGTGTAGTTGTTGGTGATGAACTCGGCAAACTCCTTGTACTGCTCCATGGGCAGGATGGAGATGGTCTGGAAGCGGGACTTGATGCGGATCGACGGCCCCCCTCCTTTGGCCTTGCTGGTGGTGGGCGTGCTGACCGGGTACCACTTCTCCACAAACTGCCGGCCCGTCACGCCCGTCACCGGGATGTTGACCAGGCCCACGTAGTTGTTCTTGTCCTTCTTCTTCTTCTTGTCCATGTCGCGGTAGATGTGCACGGTGATGCTGTGCATGGCGGGCAGGCTGGAGAAGTCGAAGTACTCGCCCCAGAACAGGCTGTCGTGGCGAGTCTTGCTGGTGGTCCGGGCGTACAGGACGTCGTCCAGACACAGCTCGCAGAAATATTTCTTCTTCGGCGGCAGGTCTTTGGCTTCGATGATCCACAGTCGCAGCAGGTTCTCCGCCCGCCGACAGTTGTCCTGGAAACACAAACACCCGCTGTTAAAGTTTTAAAAAAAAACACAAAAAAACACCTGAACAAGGGTGAAGGTTTGATTTCAGAGTTCTTAATCTTCACACAAAGTCTATATAGAAACTAATTCCAGGCATTTAAATATGAGCATATCTGAACTTTTACAGCTTTGCAAATAACACATCATGAAGTTATCGTGTATGTCATGATAATGGGAGTTTATCAAAGAAATAAGAAATGCTAAGTAAATGTGTTAAGAATATCACATTTAGAACCGACACAGCCAAAAGCACACAATTAAATCTGATAATTAGCACAGTGACAATAAATAAGGCTCAGTCCAGTTATAATGTCCTGACGTTTTTGACCTTTTGCTTTTTGCTGCATTTATTGCTCACAGTTATTTACATATACATATGTAAATAACATATCTATATATGTTATTTACAACATTTCTTGCATCCAGGTAGAACAGACGCTACCTGCAGAGGCCATGGCCACGTTGAAAAAACTGCACGCCTCACCTGACTACATTTCCCTTTCCTGTATCAATGCAGTCCCATCGTAGGTAACTGCCCCCCAGAGGACAAAATGTGTATCACACCAAAATAAACAAAGGAAAATAAATGGATAAATGGCTCGTACAGAAACATTAACAGCTGTTTGTGTGACCACGTCATGTTGATGGTTTGTACGTATTTCAAGACTAAAACATGAAACGTCACTTTTGAAATGAAGTTGGAAAAGGAGCCAGCAGCCTGATGGTTGCGACGCACTCCGAACGTCCACAGTCGACTCCGGGTCTAAGCCCTCCCGTCTCTCTCCACACTGTGATTGTCACATGAAGGCAAAACGCAACAAAACTACTCAAAAACCACATAAAGTGTCAGAGTTGAAAGGGACCAGGCTGCTGTGTGAGCTGTTAGTGTCGGATCAGATCAATGCAGATTGATTTACTGACGTCCTGCAATAATCACAAACAACTTCTGATCATTTTTAGCAGATTTAAACACATCTACTGGTTAGAGACTATTGACACTTTTCAGCATGATTTCATAACTGCAGTGCATTTGCAGTATTTAAAAAATCCCAGTGACGTCGCAGCAGGAACAGACGTCTATTCTCAGCACGTCGTCTAACAGCCTGCGTTGCACTGCCTCGTCTGAATGAAACTTCCACCTGTGCACCAGGTGAGGTGAGGAAATTCCTGTACTGGAGCCAAACCAGGGCCCCGAAGGTCTGTCTGTCTCACCTTGTTGGGCTGGATCGTCCTCCGCAGGTTTTCCATCCACTTGTCTCTCTCTGAGGCTGAAGTGCAGCTGAAACACTTGCTGCTGCCCGAGTACGTCACCTGACAGGTGAGAGAGAGAGAGACATGACATCTGAGCTGCTGCTAAATTAAAATAATCACAGGAGACATAAAACTGTCTGTGTGTGTGTGTCTTTGTAAATATCACGAGTCTTAAGAGAAGCTTCAGTTCATATTGAAACTGCTACAAGTGACATTTCGGACTAAATTCTCGTTTTTATGCGTTTTCAGTTCAACGACAGCTCCAGTGTTGTTTTCTATTATTTCGTAAGAATGAACTCAGGGTTCATGCAGCTTTTTAAGAGTAAAATTCAAGCACTTTCAAGGTACCTAAACCACAAACTTTCCAGACTTTTGAAGCCTTTATCACATATAAATTGTTACTATAAATGCAATTGTGAAAAATAAAGTTTACAGAATTCCTTTAATCAGCAACCGATGTATACTGTCACTTTGTTCATTTCACCAGCAGTTCACGTTAACTCTGATCAGATGTATTGATCAGGATTATTAAAGCTTCCAGAGAAAGGGATCAACAGAGGACTAAATGTGTCTTCAGGTCTTGTCCCTCCTCAGCTGGAGGACTTCGGTCCCGTGTGTCTCTGAGTGGCTGCAGGTGTCTCACCTCGAAGCAGAACTCCTGTCCCAGGATGCTGCTGTGCAGAGGTTTGATGAACACGTCCTCCTCCATGCTCAGGTCCAGAGCCTCCACCGCACTGCCCGGGCTCAGCAAAGACTCATGGGAGGTTGACTCCTTCAGCTTGGGGAGCCCGCGAGATCTGGAAGACAAGAGGGAAATATAAATGACTGAACAGCAGGTTTAGAGTTTTTTAAAGTCGTAGTTCTTTATAAATAAAACAACGCTGCCAGGGGGCGCCGCTGAGCACAACGCAGGTTTTCAAATACCACAACAACGCCACGAGATTCACCAAACTTCCTGTGGGTGTTTGAGCTCGTCAGCACAGCCGCCTGCTGTAACAGAGAGAAGCAGGGGAGCAGTAATACCTACAAAAAACAACCACAGAGCCAGGTGAGGGGAGTTCCCCAGAGCATCCCTCCTCCTCGACCCCCCCCCTGCTCCCACCGTCCTCCACCTGCAGCCTCCAACAGGCAGCAGGAGCTCCGTCCACCGTGAGCGCCTCCGAGCAGAGCGTCACCTTTATGAAGCTTCCCTGTAGTCCAGCAGCCGGTAAACAAGGTCCTGGGACGGCCAATCGCATCGAGCCTCCGGGAGCGTTTCCATAGTAACAACCTCCGCCAGGAGAGCGGGCGCTAGGCAGCCGAGCGTGACGCAGCGAGGAGCAAGGTGGGGGTTCAACTACAGAGCAGTCTCGGGGGGGGGGGGGGGTTAAACAGTAGAAATCAGCTGATCTATACCAAACTCTTAATCACTGTAAATCAATTCTGTCCATCAGAAGGGTTATTATGAGCTCTCACTTCATGCATGATGTGAACATGCAGACAGTTTCTGTCCTCACAGTACCTTCAGTTATTGTGTACATGGAAACACACCCACAACCAACTGAACGCAACGTTTTCAATCAATTAAGTAAAATAAGACAGTGAGTAATAATGGACACGTTTCCTGTACTCTGGCCTCACTGCAGATATTCATGTGTTAAAAGAAACTGGAGTTTCAGTGTCTCCTGAAATGTAAATTTAACACAATCTGCCCTTTACAGAATATTTGGGGTGCTGTGTAATATATTTAGAGAACTGTATATTTTTGTACACTTTGTTCATAATACTTCTGTACTTTTACATACAAGATGTAAATATTTCTCCCCCGACTGGAAACTGATCATCTGATTGTCAGAAACGCTGAATGATGAGCTTCAGCTTTTCAGGAGGTCACTCTTTAATTCACTGAGTGTGTGTGTGTGTGTGTGTGTGTGTGTGCGTGTAATCCTCCTGCTGTGTCAGATGAGTTACGTAAACCTGGATTAGTGGGTTGAGATCAACACTGATGCCGATACATCATCAGATCTACTGCTGAATTTAAACCCTCGTACATTCTCACATAAAGACTTTTATTTTGTAAAATAGAATTTATTGAAGACAGAATAATAATCCAGATGTTGCTCCGCCCACAGCTAATATTCACACCACGTGATTGGACATTGCTGTCACTGCTGGATTGATTGACAGGTCTGTTGATTATGGTATAATATTCTGTCTATGAGTCAAAGTGTGAATACTCCTGTTATTTAAAGGGTCTAAACTGCAGGACACGTTGGGTTTGTCTTTAGTCCTTTTGGTAATAAGACATTTTACTCCCAGAATTCATAGCTGAGATCAGAGTCACAGCGACATCGGCAGCAGTTTGTGTCCAGGAAGAAAATAAACACATTTCTTTCATATATAACATGTATAAGGGGTTTGGTGGATTTGTCTATATAAATAAAAGTGACTGGACTTTTTCTGCTTGTTTCCTGTGAAATCTGACCAGCTTCACGTCTTAAAATGACTCAAACGAAGCTATGTGAGAAGGACTGAACACAGCTGAACTTTACTGTCAGAGGAAGTGAAAACACAAGTGAGAGCAGGTGAACTGTCTGCTGCAGGTCAAAGGTCTCTGCAGGGACCGACTAGAGGTTTACACAGTGCAGTTTGTCCCTGACCAGATCTGACCAGTCAGAATCAGCCACAATAAAGGCCTTCACACGCGTCAATATATATATTTTTTAAACTGTTGCTTTTGTCACGAGTACTTTCACAAGGAACGCGAATATTTTGTGGCGAAAAAGCGACGTAATTTTATAAAGACAATGAGGACGACGTGTGGAGCAGCTGATGATGTTTACTGTTGGATGGAGGAGAGTTGGTAGCAGCAGAGTCAGAGCAGGTTAGGCTCATCATATTAATCTAATATGGTAAAATCTATCCATCCATCCATCCATCCATCCATCGCAGATTCTGCTGGTATGAATAGTTTTGATATTTTGCATCTTCACTTAACCTTAAGACAGTTTCTGTCAGTGTCATTATGAAACTCAGAGTTTCTGCTGGTACAGTTTTCCAGTCTGACCTCAGTTTCCTTCTTACAGAACATAATAATGTATCTGTGTTTTTAATCATTTAGATGTGTTCAAGCTGTCTGATCATGTGACCAGAAGCTGCAACGCTCCATCAGCTAAACACACACACAGTGTTTCAGAAAGGGCTGGTCTGCTGCATTAGGATGGAAACCTGATCCAGTCTGCTGTCAGAGGAAGAGGAGGAAGCACTTACTGAGCTCTGACCACACACACACACACACACGAAGAAAAACAGTGAAAGCAAAAGAAAACAATCTGACAGAATTAGTTTTCTCAATGAATCTGGGAATATTCCCGACGTCACACAGGTGTGAAATAGACAAGAAGTGCATCATCAGTACCTCGGCTCCCTCAGCTGGTCACTTCCTGTGCCGACAGGTTACGTTTTAATATTCTGCACACTTCTCAAACTGAAGTGATTGAAAATGTTTGGTGTGAGATCGGAGCACTGTTTCATGTCAGGAAGGAAATCCGATTGGTCTTTGGTGTTCAGGTGGTTCCTGCAGGTGTTTACTGTGTATTAAGTGTGACTCCTCCTCCAACACAAGCAGACCTGAGGCTCAGGTCCAAGTATCCACAGAAAAGATAAACGATCCTCCTCTTATTATACACATAATGGGGCCAAAAGTGTGTGGACAGCCCTGCCCACATCCTCTAGTGTACTTCAGGTCTGTTTTCCTGCTCTGGGTCTCTCTCCCATTCGACTCAGCCTCTGATTTATTAAAGTCCAGTCCAGAATGTGATGTGGAAACACTGACTTTCCAGTGAAGCAGGAGACACCTTGAGTCCAGCTGTCAAAATTTAGAAATGAGTAACATTTGAATCTTCAGATTCTGGATTTTGACATGAGGGAGAACGAGGTTATTGAACTTTTTGAGACGCACGTTATTATTTAAAGCATTGTAATTTAAATGTCTTATAACATGTCTGCAGAGCATCTTTAATTAAATCAAGAGGCCCAGGTGTATCAGGTGCTCCTGTGCAGCAGCAGCAGTGCACAGAGAGGCAGCCAACACCTGTTCAGCCTACCTGTGTTTTACTGAGAACAGCTGAGAAGACTACCTGCAGATCTGTTTCCTCTCTGGACGACCACAAACAACAAGCCTTCACCAAGACAACAAGAACGTCTTCAACGAACACCGTGTGGTCAGTCTATTTCTCTTACAGTCATTACTAGTGTCTCTCACACACACACACACCTTATGTTAGAGAGTGGCCGTAGTCCAGACACTACTAAAGATTATCAGTCACTCTGGTAACTACAGTTTGTGTTTGTCTCTTTCCTGTTTCAACACGACACGAAGCAGCTCCATAAAGAAATGCTTTTCCCAGTTTGGTGTGGAAGAACTGGACCGGTCTGCTTGGAGTCCAGACCTCAACCCCACCCAGCACCTCTGGGATGAACTGGACCACCGACTGACAGCCAGGCCTGATCAGACCAGTTCAACATCTGGAGGAAAGACTGAAACCAGCAGTAGTGGAGGCTGTCAGAGCCATCGCTGGGCTGGGAATCAGCTGATCATCACACCTCTGCTGTGAAGCGACCTCCATCACTACGACGACTCTGCAGTCTGGACCTCCGCAGATACCAAAACTCAGAGAAACTCGTCCCAAACACACAGCGGGTCTGTCAGTGAGTCCTCCACCACCACTGCATCACACACACACACACACACCTACCTGAACCTCAGGGTTGTGGCGAGCTGAGCTTTCCGAGCTCTCCGGAGGAGAGAAGACGAGCCGTCCATCAGGAGTTAGAGCTCAGAGTGAACTGAGCGAGAGAGAGGCTGAGAGAGAGTGTGTGTGTGTGTGTGTATTAAGCATTATCCTCCAGTCCAGCTGGCCGACACTCTGTCCACTATAAAGCTGCACAGCATCAGTAAACTCCACACGTGAACAGATGCGTCCGCCATCAGTATCATTATTAATGTGATAAAAATGTGTCGTATCATATTATTAAGGACACTGTGCTGCTGGTGTCCCTCTCTGTGCACTGTGTGTGTAATAGTCAGTCTATACAGTAAAACGCATCATAACGAAATAATAAAGGCTTCAAAACTAGATTCTTATTATGTAGTAATGCAGGTGTCATACTGTGCTGTAGTGGTTCAGACAGTAATAACTGACACATTTGCAATCAATCAGATTACCACAAACTAATCGTCACACAGTGAATCTGGAGCCTAAGGGGCCCCTGAAGGGCCAGGGGGCCCCGGTGGAAGTTGCCCCCATTGCCTTGTTGGTAATCCAATCTTCAATATAACAATAATCAATAAGCAGTCATCTAATAATCAATTAAAGTGATCAGAAGACACACCAGGATCCGATCAGCTCAACAATGATTGATCCTCATGTTGAGTTTATGGACAAGTAAAGACATTGAACCAGGAGAGCGCCCCCTACAGAGAGGAGCTACATGCAGTCTGACATCCTGTCTCCTTAAACACCTGTTCAGCTACTGGAAGGTGGACATTTCTCTCGGCTAACAGTTTCCCCCTGCTTCCAGTCTTTGTGCTAAGCTAGGCTAAACACAGAGCTGAAACTGATCCATAATACACTGCTTTCTTTCATTTTGGAACGTCTGACGCCACAGGACCCCTGTCAGGAACAAAATCCAGGTTTGTGAGGGTTTTTTCAAGGACTTTAGGACATACTCTTGACCTAATTTTTAGGAATTCCAGGTTTTCCAGGTCGTGTGGGAACTCTAAACAAACATTACATTTGGGCATTTTGTCTGAACCGTCTGCAGAGGAAAGACAGAGACAGCAGAGAACTGCAGGGAGACAGGAGAGCCGGCCTTCCAGTAAAACCACCTCCTGTCAGTGCTGGGAAGGCTGGGCGGGTTAATGGAGGGAGGAAGAGGAGGAGGAGGAGAAACCCACAACCTCCTGGAAACAGAGGAGCTCCACCTCCACCCGTCTCTCTGTCACTGCTGCAGTTTAACTTCTAAACTGATATCTGAGAGACAGACAGACAGAGAGACAGACAGACAGAGAGAGAGACAGACAGAGAGAGAGAGACAGACAGAGAGAGACAGGCAGGCAGGCAGGCAGACAGACAGACGGGAGACAGGCAGACAGACAGACGGGAGACAGACAGACAGACAAAGAGACAGACAGGCAGACAGACAGACAGACAGACAGACAGACAGAGAGAGAGACAGACAGAGAGAGAGAGACAGACAGATGGGAGACAGGCAGGCAGGCAGGCAGACAGACAGACGGGAGACAGGCAGACAGACAGAGACAGACAGACAGGAGACAGGCAGACAGACAAAGAGACAGACAGGCAGACAGACAGACAGGCAGACACTGCTGCTCAGTGTAACAACTGAACAACATGAACCAACTCTACAGCTTCTGGTTCAACCTTAAGCATCATCATGAAGGGCTCACATATCTAAACCACTGAGACCTGAACCTGGAGCCTTAAAGGCCCCAAAACACATTTCTTCACTCGGGTTTTTAGTCCTGACAGCCACAACGGAGCAAATAATGAACAACAAGGAACAACATTGTGGACAGTCAGTAAACTGTGATTATAGTCACGCTGCTCGGAAACCCTCGAAATCCAGAGCACCAGATCTCATGTTCTTGCACCAAAACACCAACAGACATCAGACGTCCGTCAGATACAGTTTGTTTTGCTACATGATGCTGCAGTTTATGTGGAAAAGACAAAGAAATGGATGAAAACTGTTTGACTTTATCTCCTGACTGTCGACTCAGTCCGATCAGTCATCCAAATCAACAAACCTGATGTGTGGAACTGTCAGAGGATGGATCTTCTGATCGGGTAGTGATGGATCATTATTATCATTATCAGCTCATCATTAGAAGAAGGATAGAGACGTTACCTGTCTGCATCAGCAGGCCGGAGCGAGGGCAGTCTGAAGCTGGTGTTTCTGTCCAGTTTGGTCTGACTCTTCGTCCTCTTGATGGAGCCTTTGAGACGTTTACTGAAAAACCCCTGAAAGATTAAAAACAAAGGGAGAGAAGATCAGATGATCGAACATCCTGTGACTTTGATATAAATCTGGTAGTTTGCTGAATGTAAATGGGGAACAGGAAGTGGTGCTGCTACTTCAGGCAGAATTTCAGCCAAAACACTTAGAAACGCTCGTGTGGACGGAGGTCGTGAATGGTGTTAGTGTGGATGGAGCCTCAGTCTGAGCAGAGTTCATCATGAACCAGCAGCAGCGTAAGCAGACAGTCACATGGCTCAGCTGATCAAACTCTGATCAAACCCTTCAGCTGCTCTTCACCTATCAGATCCTCTGTGACAATAAAAGCTCCGTGCAGAGCTGAGGAAGTGAGCGGCCTAATTTCCTGAGATATTAATATCCTCAAACACATCCCCCCCAATTAATGCATCAGAACAAAGATCCATCCTGCCAGGGAGGAACAGGATATTGATCAGGATTATCAGCCTCCATGGATTAGTTAACAGAATGATCCTGTCATTACTTTGCTTCCGACTTCTAGGCTGCAGCAACTCCCAGCATGCTCTCTGCCTGTATTTACTGTATGAAGAATCAGAAGAAACCCTCTGAAGTCTGACTGCAACTAAAAATACTCAGAGTTCGACCTGAGAGCCGACAGTGAAGCTTCAACACGAGAAACAAGTTGCTCTCACACACTCAGAGACATTAACGATGACGAAGGGTTAAATCTTCCTGTAGCTGCTGACATGTTCAAAAGACTGAAACAGATCCTTATTTAATCCTGAGCACCTCAGACTCACACCACTTGTTCTCAGAGTCATAATCCATCGTTTAGTCTATAAAATGTCTTTAAATAGTGACGTCTTCAGATGTCTGGTTTTGTCTGAGCAACAGTCTAAAACCCAAAGGTGTCCTCTTCACAGTCACAGAGGGAACAGAAAGCCAGAGAGTGTTTACATTTGAGAAGTTGAAACCTGTTGTTTTTTCTTTGCTTAAAATTATGAATCAAATTGGAAAATCGATCGACTGATCAGTTCCCGCTCTACAGATGTTGGAAGCAGCACATGACGGCTGATGATGAAGGTTCATCAATCTGTTTAGGAATAAAAAGAGACACTCGACTACTGTCTTCAGTGCTAGTGGCTAATGCAGCATGACTTTCATGGTTCACCAAAATGTTAATATTCATAATATAATGACATCCAGCTGTAGGCTCAGGTGTACCCCAAAGCAGCAATACAGGTTGTGTTTACACCGTCACCCAAAGCATGATGGGAATTGTAGTGGCGAAACTCAGAACACATACAGTACATCCCAAAGAGTTTTCTTTTTTCCCCGCTATCAATACCCAATCAATATAAGGCTTGGAAGCTCCTATAATAACAGACACATACAGTACCACTGACATGCTAACTGATGGTATGCCTCTCTGAGACATGTACTGATAACACAAAGTTAGAAATAGACTCATTTGGACCTGATTTTGACTTGATGTGTTGTAATTTCAGTCAGAATATCTGCATATAAGTTCAGCGTTCGCCTTTGTTTTCTCTTCTAAATAAGTTTGTCTAACCTGTTAGTTAGTTTCCAGCGTGTCTGATCGACTGGCTGCTGCCGTTTCTTCTTCTTAGTGACGTCGCCGTGTTTCCAGAGTTCAGATATTAACTTCAGCGTTCTTATTACTGACAGAAATAACGGACAACACTATCAAAATAAGACCCAGGTTGTGATAAACTGGAATTATTCTTTAAAATCCCTGTGACAGGCGTCTGTCTGTCTGTGTCACTGATAGCAGCTGACTGTTACCACTTTATGCAAACAACGTCTAAAATCAAATGGTTTCACTGGTTACATGCAAATAAGTTCTCCATCTACCTGGATGGAAACAGGTAGATGGACACACAAAAGTTAAAAAGTTGAGTTTCTTTTGTCTTTTGTAGTTTTTTTTTTTCTTCTAAAAATTTTTGTGTGTAGTTTATGCAGATTTAAACATTTTTACCAAAACATATGGCATTTACAGCTCTGATGCCCCCTAACATTATAACTGAGTGTCCATTTGGATGTCCATCTAAATAAAGCCTCTAAATCTTCGTGTTATCGTCCCCTCACCTGGAACAGGAAGTGTCCAGATCTGTGTCTGTGGCTCCACTGTGTTTCCAGCGTCACCAGGCAGCTAGAGGCCTCTGTAACATGGTCCAGCATCACTGAGGGCGTTTTCACACCCATGGTTAGTTTGCTCTGCTCAGAATCAGTTGATCAGTTTGTAAACTTGAAAAATCCAAGCGAACCTAAATGCATCACTACAAACCAGGTGAGAACGTTCTCTCCGCTTATTGGTCAGATGCGTCTGAGCCGGGAGCAGGACAGTAAATCCAGGAAGAAGGTCCTGTGTTCTGGACTCGTGCATATTTCTGAGAGAAACATTACTGGTTCGTCGGATCGAGGTCGGATCATGTTCCCACCACAAAGAGCCGGTTCAGAGTTGGTTTGGAACCGGACCGAGACCACCTCCTCTAAAGGGTCTCGGTGCAGCTGTTTTGGTGTTCACACCTGCCCAAACGAACTGCACTAACCGGGCGAACGCACCGGGGTTCATTTTAACCAAACCAAACAGGTTAGGTGTGAAAACGCCCTCAGACTAATTCTGACTTTTTGATGATGAACTCTACAGAGTTCCCTTTCAGTACAAACCACGTTTATGACTGTATTCAGGAGGGTTGAAGAACAGGAAACCTTTTATTTTGTGTTATTTTCTGGCTTAGGTTAATAAGGTTAATTAACATGTTCTTGGACTGGGAATCAGTTCGGCTGATCTCTACTGTGTCTCCTCCTTATTTCTTCTTTGACAGCTTTTCAAAACAGTCCAGCACATGAACGCCGTCCAGCTGCTTCACACTCGTGCAGTCACATATGGCAGCAGACGGTGAGCGTGTTTGTGTTGATGACCCCTGAAACGCAACACTTCACAGAGACACACGGAGTCACGTTTGGAAGTTCAGATGAAATGTTTTCAGTGGACAGTAGCAGAGAGACGAGCTTCATCCGTCTGTCAGCTAAATATAGTTCAGCCACGACTCCCGTATTGATGTTTCTCACATAACGAAGCAGTACACTGATTACCTGCAGTCATCACTCAGGTACAGTTACAGCTCTACGTGCTCTGAGCTGATAATCCAATCACGTGTTAATCAGGTTATCTGCTTTATGAGTCTGCTGTTCTTACTCTGATAATCAGATGAAGACATTTAAATGACAATTTATACAGATGGAGTGTCGCTTTAATTGGGTTCAAATCTAATTCAGTGTAAATGCACAGACAGTGTTTCTGTCTGTGACATGAGATATAACAGCCATTACTAACAGGAGGTTTAAAAACTACAAACACTCATCTACTTCTTTCATCTACTGGAAAAAAATCCCACAATCCACCTGAAAACATCTTATTTTGAGACACAAGAGATGCTGATAAACTGCGGGAGAACGCACACAACAACATGTCTCACAGTCTGTTACTTCAGACCACACAGAAGCCAAAAGAACAAAGATGAAAAAGAGGTTCAGGACGTCCTCCTAAACGTATTTCCACACCAAGTCCAAAGTGATGTGTGAGATACTCATCAGCAGGTGGGGAGTTAAATCTTTGTGTCTCTGCTGCTTCTCGCAAACAGACAGATGTCATTTCATGTGATGGAAATGTTTGGAGTTGTGTTGTTTCTTGAAATTAGAGTCGAGTTAATGAAGTTTGTCGTCATGTTATTCAGTGAATGATCCTCAGACTGACGTCACATGTTTGACTTCCTTTCTGACTAACAGAAGCTACAGATTACATACGGACGAAACCAAGAAACGACGACGTAAGTGGGAGCTGTAGTTTTTTCTGTGCTCAAAGTAATCGTTGTTGCTGCTGCTGTAGTGGAGCTGGTTTGTTTCAGAATATAGAAAGTACAGTCCAGGAACACGCTTCAGATAGACTGGTGAAAGAGATGCTGGGTGAGAGACTGTACCGAGTTACAGAAGCTGGTGGAGGCTAGACAGGAAGTGATGTCATGACGTCAGCTCTCTGTAGATCTGACCCAAATTCTGCATGAAAACTTTAAAAGAATCAATACAGCTGTCAAAAAGAAATCTTTCCAAGTAACTGTGTGTGTGTGTGTGTGTGCCTGAAATCTTTAAAGCTGTCTTCCTGACATGCAGTTGTACCATGAAGTCTTCCTGCATCACAAACCTCACTACTCATTTATAGAGCTGCAACAATTAGTCAATTAATCGATCAATCGATTGAAAGAAAATTAATTGCCAACTGTTTTGATAATCAATTAATGGTTTCAGGTCAAACACCTGCTGCTTCCAGCTGCTTCAATGTGAGGATCTGCTGCGTCTCTTTGTCCTTTCTGACAGTAAGTGAAGAGTCTTTGAGTTTTGGACAAAAGAAGCAGCTTGAAGACGTCGTCACTTTGGGAAACTGTGATGAGCATTTTCACAGCAGATCAATCGATAATGAAAATGATCGTTAGTTGCAGCCCTTCTTGTTTAACACGGTGACGTGTGTGCTGATAGTAAAGTGACCAACAGGAGGAGGCTAGTGTTAGCAGCTAACTCCTCACGGTTACTGGAGCTGTGAGCTGATATATCCACAGGAACATGTGACCACGCAGCGTTATTATAAAAAGCTAATGCAGAGGGACGACGCTGACCAGACACTGAGGCCCACATCGTCCTCAGGGAAAACATGTAACTTCTGATTCTGTATTTGAAATAAGAATCGAGGCAGTAACGTACTTATTTTAGTCACATTTCTTAATAAAAAAACAACAACATCAAATCATCTTTGAGAGACAGCGTGTCATGTTGTTATAGATGGATCTGTAATGTGTTTGTATCTGATCTGTGGACGACACAACCCACCTCACAGTCTGCAGGCTCGGGAGGAACCTGAATAATAACTGACTGAGCCAGTTAGATAACAGACCACGAGATGTGGTTGAATGCTCTGAAAAAGCGAGTGAGTAGACCTTGGGTTGAGATTATTTTGTCTCACATCCAGATCCCAAGGTCCAGAACGAAGCAGGCAGAATTAAAAAGCTGTGATTATCGTGGCCTCGTGGTTAAAACAAGCCGACCCGTGCTGACTGGTGTGTGGTGCAGTTTTATCAGCGTGTCTTGAATATTTGGGGAGAATTTATGTCCTTTCTTGTGGCGTGTTGTCTCAGTATCGTGGAGAATGTTTGTGTGATCACTTCTGAGGGAGCTGCAGACGCTCAGCCGTCACTCACCGGCACTTTGAAAGGCGACGAGTTTGGATTGTCGACAGTGACGCTCTTCTCTGAACTCCCGAGACCGGAGATGCTCCTCCTCCTCGGAGATCGCTCCGAAGACACTTCTGCAGAGACAAAGAGACAAAGAGAGAGAGCGTTAGATCAACCAGAGCAGCCTCTTCCTCCTCTGTATAACCCCCCTGATCATCATCATCATCATCAGCAGCAGCCTGAGTTTTCAGACTGAAGCAGACGGATGGAGGACGTGGTGAAGACATGGTGGAGGAGGTGGAGACGGTGTGTTTGTTTAATGGCAGCTGGTTCCTGCGTCTTCAGCAGGTGGAAAAATGAAACGCATGACAACGAGCCAGTCGCTGAATGAGACCCTGAACTTTAACCTTTCTAGATAATTATTCAAATGTCCAATGTCCACGTTTTAAAGATGCCAGAAACATCTGCGTGTAATGTCTTTCTTGGAGACAAACAAACATGACGGGATCGTTTCATTTCAAATATTAAAAGATGAGTGATTGTGTCGATGATGAACCACCAGATTATGTTACAAAAACAATCATTTTTCAAGGACTATATTCGAATTCTAGCATGTTCCTAACCTTGAAAACCTAACAGTGAAAATTAAGGATTTTCCAAACTTTCAAGACGTTGTATGAACCCTGCTAGACTAGTGAGCTACTGTGGCTGGCAAGCATGTTCGCCAACTAGCCCTGCCAGTCACTACGTTACCAAACCTCCAGCAGCACCCATCTCACATGGACACACAGGTGAAGTCATTCAGTCTAAGCCAACGACGACACCAGGCGAGTTAACTCAGGATATCCTGAACTTCAACTTCAATTCTGACTTCAGTTAGCCACAAATCAGGAAAAGAGTTTCTTCTATCAGCAAAGCCCTAAAGAGACCAAACACAAACTACTGCATTTAGATCAGATATTACTTCATTACACCAAACCTGAGGAAGACTTCAGATTCATTACTTCACCAGCAGCTGTCTGTCTGCCTAACTGTCTGTCTGCCCGTCTGTCTGCCTGGGAGGTTACAGGTAAGTGTGTCAAGGGCAGCAGGACAGACAGACAGGTTCTCAGTGATCCTCTTCCCTGCAGAGTCCCATCAGCTCAGATAATATTCTTTCTCCTTTTGATCATTTCAGAGGCAAGAGAGCCAAACTTGACTGAGAAAAACAGAATCTGGAGATCCAACACCCTGACAGAGACACTAACTTCTGGATGTCTTAAACCCAGCACAGTGACTCGTCCTGGTTTCAGTTCAGAGCTGGCTCACATCCAGCTTCATTGATTTTTAAAGCTAATTTTAGACCCTCTTACTTCCTCTCCAGCTAACTCAACAGCCATCTTGTCTGAGGTTGTTGCAGTGTGTCTCTGGAGGCCTGAGCGGCTCCTGAGCCGGCTCTTGAACCACCTACAAGTCCAGGTAACAGCTGCAGGGACGATCCTGACGGCGCTTCAGCAGTCCTACACGTGGTGACGGAGGATCTCCTGAGGTCCTCTCCTGGTTTCATTTCACAGGATTTAAATCTAATGAGAGGATGTAAAGACTGCTATTGTAAAGCACAACGTACTGATATACACCATGATATGAAGCTTCTTCAACCTGCATTAACTGGCGTTCTGCCAGAACAAGTTGTAAACACATCTGACATTTTATCAGATTATAAAGTAGTTGATGCTAACATGTTAGCAACCAGCCGCCCACTTCCACATCCAGCAGACACCGAGCAGCATGGTCGTCCACTGGGAGCAGTGTTGTGTCTCCAGCAGCTCCTGAGGGAAATATCTGCCTCTTTAGCTGTGAGACGTTTCTTCACCAGCTAGTCTCTGACTTATAAGACCCTGAAGCTCCTCAGAGCTGAGGGGAACTGCAGAGTCAGTGATAAGTCGCTTCGTCACTACAAGCAACACATTTGACCCAATGTTAATATAAACATATGGATTAGAGACGCTTCAAAGCAATAAAGAAACTAAAGACTTCAAGCATCTCTGAAGCGTTTTTCACATCAGCCTCACTTCTGCAAATTCATCAACCCACACTGACTCAATATGTGTCCCAGCATGCTCTCTGCCTGCGCCCCTGTGTCGGTGCATGTTTCAGGTACAAGTGAGACGTTAGTTTCCATCCAAATGTCGCAAATTTTGACCGAATTTTAACCAGAAACCCCTGAACAGAAACCCTGACTTGCTGCTTGTCTCCACCCACTCCTGCTGTGTGAACATGAGTTCACTGGTAGATGGAGGTAAACAGCTGGTGAAGCTAATTCCCTAATCGCTGCCATTAAACCACCACAGAAGAAGAAGAGGACACAATGAGATGACGTCATTCAAAGAGCTGCAGTCAAAGCTCAAACGATGGAAAACCATGTGGAGAACATGATGGAGATACAAGCTTCATGTGTTCATGTGAGGAAGGTTACAGCCTCCTCATCGCTCCACACACACCTGATGTTTTCAGCCCTTCACTTTGACTCACAGGCTTCATGGACGCCAGCATTCATTCATGAAGTCTGCTTCTGTTCTTACCTTTTTAAAATTCATACGTCACATGTTTAGTGTGAATTCAGAGCAGAACCTTACTTCCTACCTCTTAAAGATAAAGTTGGAGATATTCTATATTTCTCTTCATGACCAGACTCAAACCAGCAGTGAGTGTATCTGCTAACAGGTAACATAACACGGCAACACTTTACTGTAAGTCCTCCTACTTATCATGTATAACCAGTAGATAATAAGTAAGCAGATTTAATTAATGTATATAACAACTATAACTCCTCTTGTGGACACACACACACACACACACACACGGAGGCTGCTGTATAAACAGATAGTGAATGAGAATCTAGTAAAACAGAGCTGCTCATAATGACATCATGGTGCGTTATAAACCGTTTGTATACAGCTTATAAATGCTTCACGGGCTGCCAGCAAGTCTGGAATCAACTGTGTTGATAAATGTGGTAAATCACAGATAATGATTCATTAAAATCCAATTTTGGCTGCAGAACACCGGCTGGTAGCAGAGTCATCACCCAATACACACAGTCAACAGTTTTCAGATCGATACTGAACCCACATCTACAGCGACTCTGGACGTGAGACACGAACTCCGTGCGGAGTCTCTGTGATGCTTACATGGTATGAAAACAGATGAAGGTGCTACATCCAGCTCACTGTAACAGAGCCACAGTGAACGCAGCATGCAGCAGCAGTCAGCAAAGTGCTGGATCGAGTTCCAGCTGCAGGGCGAACGCCGCACGCATGCAGCGCTGCAACCAAGCCGGGGACAAACTTTCATGCACCCCCTCCCACCCCCCCACCCCAGCCCCCCAACCCCGAGGGGGACGGGGAAGAGGAGCGATGATGGTCCCAGACACAGCGGGACATCATCGCTCCTCCTCTTCGCTGCAGAGACAAAGTTGAGGCAACATGCCACAGGAAGCCAGGTATGACAAGTCGGTCACATGACATGGACAGAAACACACAGAGAGAGAGGAAGAGGAAGAGACGGTACCTCGATCGCAGCTGTTCCCCATCATCTGAGGAGAGGACACACACACACACAGAGTCAGACGGGATTGGCCGAAGCAGCCGCCACCTGTCAGCCAATGAGGTTAAGCTGCAGACGTCCGCCTTCGGCCCGTGAACATCCTCGACTTGGCATCCCCCCCGACCTGCCTCTCCCTCCTCAGCACCGCATCCTCCTTCCTCCTCCTCACAGTGCCTCCTCTCCCATCGCTGCCCTCTCTCTCCCTCCAGCAGTAATTCTAACCCTCCCTCGCTCTCTCTCTCTCTCTCAGAGTGCTGAGGTTTTACCGCATTTATCCAATCAATCCCTCTAACTGCACTGCTCTGCTTTCTCTCCAACTCGCGTCTTCCTTCTTTCCTCTCTCTCTCTCTCTGCAGCAGCTCAGTTGCAGCCTCGCTCTCTCTCTCTCTCTCTCTCTCTCTCTCTCTTTCCTTCTTCTTCTCTTCCTCTGGAGCTACATGTATCTGCGCTCAGAGGATAATTACTAAATAAGTTTCCCCCTCAGCCGACTGATGTGGGACACAACTCTGGGGGCTTCGGCTGTTAACTGTGTGTGTGTGTGTGTGTGTGTGTGTGTGTGTGTGTGTGTGTGTGTGTGTGACATAAGATGGAGGCCAAATCCCAAACAAGCATCACATTAAGGCTGCTGGTAAAAAATGACAGGTATCTTATCATTTTTGTAACGTTTAAATAACCAACAGTGGAAGTGATTCTTCTGACTGCTGACTCTGAGGTCCGGTTCTAATAGCCAGTTCTGGTGTGGATCTGGTTCCAGACTGATTAAATACTCTTATGTGTCTTTGCTCTATTTTATCAGCAAAGAGGAACTGCTTCAAAAGACAAACACAGACTTTATCAGCATGTTACTTTTCTAAACCTGCAATAACAAGAACTCAACATTAACTCATCAGCTTCCACTTGATATGCTGAACTTGTGGAGTCGTGTTTGTGTCACCTGAATAACCCTCTCCGTTAGCTCTGTTTTTGGTCTCCACCACCTCCTGAGGGAAATATCTGCTCTTTAGCTGCTAAACGCTCCACTATGTTCACCAGCTGGTCTCTAACTGTGTCTGTCTGCTGTGACGCTCTGAGAGGCTGAGAGGGAACCAGAACAGATAAACAAGGAGCTGAAAGTCCCTCTAAAGCTCCGTGAAGACGAGGGGAGCATTAGTATTATAAAGATACACATTAAAGCTGCTTTAAAGACCAAAATAATCGAGCTTGTTTGATGAAAACAGCAACCTGCCATCTCTTTCACACGTCCTCATATGATCCATTGTTACTGTAAACATATTGATAACAGCTGCTTTATAGCTAAATGAAACTTTTGTCTGGTTAATATGCTCTCTGCAAGTATCTGCACTCAAAGATCATTTGTAAGATAAAAGAAGCACCGCTGTGTAAAATCATTCAGGTAACAAAACCAACAGGTAGCTCTGTCCGGGGTCGTGGACTGGTTCCCATAGAAACATTTAGAGGTGAGGAAGTGAACCAAGCAAACCAGTTAGTCTTCTTGTTGGTCCTTTCTCTTGTAGAACCAGAACATACTTCTTGACAACACTTCTACTTTTGCTCTCAGGTGCAGCTGCAGGGGGCTCATTGCTGCCCCCTAGTGTCCGGCCTGAAACTGCAGAATGAGACAGAAGACGCAGCACCAGAGCTCCTGATTGGACAGGTGACACAAAGGTGAGGCTGATGCTTTATCTGAGGTGTTTTCAAACGGCAGGTTTCACTTTTTACAAGAGAAAAGACTTGGTGAGGACTGACAGAGTGCTCACACCAAACACAAAGTGAATTTTTTGCAAGGCGCAATTACATACAAATTCAATGCAAAGGCGCGAACAGGCGCGTCATTCTTTATTCTGTCATTCTGATAAATTCACGTGACGCTGTGTCACCAAAGCCTCTGACGTTGAGTCAGAAATTGAGGAGAAAACAGCGTCTGTGAGCGTCCAGAGCTCTGACACGACTTCATACAGAGAGCGGACAAACACAGGTGGCTTGGAGAAAAGTAAGCGAGGAAGTTGGACGACCTGGTGAGTTCTGAAAATGTGTGTCTGTTAACCCTAACCCTACAACAACAACAACAGGTTTCCACTCAAAAGCTTCAGAGACACAAGAACATAAAGACCGAACACAGAAACATCAGCTGATCTGTTTCTGCTGCCAGTCAAAACTAAAAACTACTGAAACAAAAAAAAACCTGAACACACTTTCTCTCAGACCCGCCCACTGGTGATGTCACTTCCTGTTGGAGCCTGTTGGTCAGTCACAGCTGATCGGACCCGCAGACTGTTGATACTGCAGCTTTTTATTTCTGACTGAACTCTGACGAGGTGTTCATGTGCTGCGGGACGTTTGTGTTTAAGCTGTCACCTGCACAGACGAGGCAGGTGCGATTAATATCAACAGGTGTTTGGATATTATGTTAAAGAAATTGTTTTATTGGCTGCATTTTTCTGGATATTTACGACGTATTAACTCATCTGTTTTAATTTATACATTCTTTGTGTCCGTACTTATAGTAACTTAATGTCCAATGAGGTTCACGGTTCAAACTTTTATGATGCATTCATCAGATGACCGCCCACCTTGAGCCTGGTTCTGCTCGAGGTTTCTGCCTGTTAAAGGGAGTTTTTCCTTGCCACTGTCTCCTGCTGCTGCTCATGGTGGGAACTGTTGGGTCTCTGTAAATATAAAGAGTCGGTCTAGACCTGCTCTATTCGAAAAAGTGCCCTGAGATAACTTTGTTATGATATGGCGCTATATAAATAAAACTGAATTGAATTGAATGTGCAGTGTCTGTGTCTTATGTGTTTGTCGGAGTTTTGGGGCTGTGATACTTTGCAGGTGACTCTCAAGTGTTGGATTTCTGAGGTTTGACCACCACAAATAAATTCTCAGTCTGTGGGAAATATTTACAAGATTAATCAAGTCATCAATCTATCATGACACTATACTGACGTTATTGTTGATATGGCGTATTCAGGGAATCAAACCGACAACTGTCTGCTCTGTGAGTGCAGCAGTCATCTTCAGTCCTCCTCCTCTTCCTCCTGCTGCTGCTGCTGTTAACGAGTTATTGATTAGAGGAGGTTCGGTCACGGCTCGGCTCAATCAACCGTTTCGGTGGATTCACCAGAGTCTCCTCTGACAGAGACACCGTGGTGACCTTCACAAACTGGGACGCAGCCAGAATGAGGATCCAGTATAGACTGGAGACCAGCAGAGTCTCAACACCAGCGACGAAACAACCACAGACATGTCAGTCTGGACAACGACCGCCGCTGACGTCCCTGCAGCCACGGCGTTAGTTTGGCTGTTTCCTTTAGTTCTGTGTCACAGGAAATGGTTTTCTTAACAACTGGAACTCCTCATGTGGGCGCCCATACTGTATAAACAGATAATGAACGTAATGTAGTAAAACACAGCTGTAACAACATAGGAGACGTTACAACTGTTGCAAATACTGTAGATTAATAAACACTTAGAAATGTCCTTATTTGTTTATAACTTCATTATAAACCATTTATGAAATGTTTAATAGTGCTCATATAGTGTGTATATATTATTATTATTGTATATATTGATATTGTCCTTAAAAGCTCCAGTTTAAATTGTCTGTTGTCCTGCTGCTCTACACTGAACAGTTCCTGCGTCTCTGCACCAACCGGCTCAGACTAAATTCCTGGATGTCTCTGGACTCCTCTGTCTGTTTCTGGACCAGGACTGTGGGTGAAAATGACTCGTATGACAGTTTGTAGTCATCGAGTTTCCCAGAAAGACTCGAGGGACAAACGCTAACAATAGACCTGAGAGCAGAAACAGACAGAGCTCACAGCCGAAGCAGAGAGGCTGTTATCAGGTGTCACTCACATTGTGATGTCTTCAGCCTGTTTACTGTGAAACTCCCTGAGCTCCAGCTGCCAGCAGAACATCTGGCTCATTACTTTCATGTCCAAACGTTAGAGGAGAGGCAGTCTGTTAAAGTTACTTCTGAATTAATCTGCGGCTGGTTTCAGACACAGTAAGGTGGAACAGGTGAGGCGATTACTTACGATCTGTACAGTTTTCATGCTGAAAAATAATCTTCCACGTGTGTGATTGGTCGACACGGTGCCCTGCCAGACGCAAGTATTCCTGCTGCAACAAGGCAGAGGTCTCAAATGACGTTTACATGCACAAAATATTAGAGTTTTTGCCCTTATTCTGAAAAAGACAGTATTCCTACTGAGCTGTTTACAGGCTGATGAAGATGAATCTTCCTCTAATATTCCTGTTTCCATGCAGCCTTGTTGGACCGTGTGAACTCAGCCTCCCTCTTTCACTCGTTCCGTCTTTAAAGGTTGGCGTTGTGATATTTGCTCATATCCAGAAACCTGTTGATCTCCAGGTCTTTCATCATGTTTAACAGTAGCTGTGTTTCTCCTTGTCTTCTCTTCTGTGCCTGCATCTCTACCTCAGCCCTGCTAACTGTTGGCTGGTTGGTTTGTTTCCAGCACAGAGCTGACCGGAAACAGGAAGAGGCCGTGAACGAGCTGTATACATGTCCAAAGAACGCTGCTAAAACCTGAAGAATATCAGCAGATCCCACATGTCTTAATCTGAACATGCTACATTTGGAATAAAGCCTTATTCAGATGTAAACGCAGTCAGTGACTTCCTGACACGAATGTGTCTTGCCTCCTGAAGTCTTATCAGCTATCGATCTGAACGAGACGCAACAACTGTCTGATGTAAAGAAAGTTTACATGACGTGTTTCCAAGAGAAAAATCGACGTCACCTACTGACAAATGACAAAAGAGGAAACCATCAGTCGCTTCTGTTTTTCAGTCATAAACAGCACAAAGCAAAGGACTCCAACGTTAAACAGCTGATGAACTTCAGGGAGAAACACTGCAGCAGCGTACAGTGTGTGTCAAACACCGAGACACAGGTCATCACAGACAGACACTTATTTGAGAATAATAATAATAATAATAATAATTATAATAAATAATAATTTTAAATTACAAATATTCAAAAGTCTGTTTTTGCAGTTAATATTTCAAGTGGAACTGTCAGCAGAATAATCTGAACCTGATGATTTCAGCAGCAATCGAGTTGTTTAACAGTAACTCAGACTGTTGCTGTGGGCGGTTACCTGCTGACAGACTCTACCTGTCCAGACAGAGACAAGGTGAAAAGGTTTTTCAGGAAGTGATGTAAGGTTGGTGTAGCCGAGATGGACAAAGTGCCCTGACAAAGAGAGTTGAGTCAAACGGAATAAATACGAGACTCCACCTGTGGCGCTCTGATTCTGACCTTTGACCCGGATCACAGTGACCCATCCTGAAGGTGGGCGGAGCTCTAACACAGGCCGGCGTGTGTGCGGTCAGCGTGACGCCACGGGCGGCTGAGGGAGGATGACTGTGAGGCTGTGATGTCATCAGGAAGCAGCGGGAGGAATGCTGGGCATGTTTAAAGGCCGAGCGGCGCTGAGCTCTGACACACCTGACAACGCAGCGACACAACAGAGATCACCTGCTGCTGAAAGAAGCCTTTGTGTCAGACTGTCTGCTGAACTGGGTGGAGCGCCCACACCGACGGAGCTGACAGTTCAATTCCCCGAAAAGCACAAACAGACAAAACAGATCCTGGACTCTGCAGCTAGTTTGATAACATGGTTATTCAGTGATTCATGGTTTCTGTCATTTTTCAAGCAGAGACACCAAATACTCTCTGGGTCTAATGAGAGGGTTCGTCATGTATGATGATAAACTGAAAAGCTTTTTATTAGTCGCACAAAACAAGCTGACTGCAAACATCAAAGACTAAACTAAAGCACAACCGGCAGACCAATCCACAATGAAAACAGCTGCTGCACACAAACCACCACACACACCTGAGCCTCATCTATTAACAGGCAGGTATCAGGTGACATCACATTACTACCATTTATTACACAGCAGTCAGACTGTTGTTGTATGAAGCTCAAAGCATCGGAGGTGAGGTGGAATATTGGGAATGAGATTCCAGTATTTCCCGGGAATTCTCAACAAAATCTGCTCCTGTTTCATGAACATACGCAGTCATACAGAGCTGCAGGGATGATGCTGTGTTTCTGTATCCAACCAGGAAGTTAGCATCACCTGGTTCCCTCCACAAACAGCCAGTGGGATGTTTCCATTGGATTCTGGATTATTGCAGAAAACAGAAGTTTATGATTCTTACACGTTTTGTTCAGCAAGATAATCTTCACACATGAACTCCACTTTATGATGTTTGAAGCGTAAAGTCAACCTCCAGCAGTAAAAAGCTGACGTTAGGCTGTAAACCAGCTCCACCACGGTCACATGACTTCAGCGTCTCCACCACTGAGCTTCCAGCACTGACCTCTTCTACAAAAGCCTTTGGGAAAGTTTGAGTTAGAACAGTTTGCAGTAGAAACCCAACGAGGCTGTGAAGGAGGACGAGTGAGTCGATGAGTTTCTGTGTTTAACGTCCCCGACAGCCTCTGTAGTCTCATTTAGACTCTTGTTAGCAACCGACTTTTTTAAGATACGGAGAAGCTTCAGAACTCACCAGTGGAGGATTTACTGATGGAGTTTATGTCGCAGAACAAAACGCTGGTGTTAACCACAGACCTTATTTCAGGCATCGAACCAAAAACCTGTTCAAGAAACCCACCGACTTCCAGACGAGGGGACAGGAGGAGCTAACATGCTGACTCACTTCAGGGTTCTGGACTCAGTCCTGCAGGACTCTATAGTCCCACCTTGAGATGACAGTAATATAAGTGGATCAAGTTTTTCTGGGTACTTTTCATGCTCAGCGTGCAGCTCACAGTCAACGTGGTGTTTAGAATAAGTATGAATGAAGTAAACTATGAGAACAAAAAACCTTCCAACTTACAGTTCTCTTTCCCCAAACCAACACGGCAAATAACACGTATATATTTACCTGCTAAACTACAAGTTCATCATATATTTTCTGTGTTCTTGTAAATATTTATGATCTCATTGTCTTTCTGTGCTTGTAAACTGGTTTTTGAAAAAGGTCCACACAGGAGTCAAAGCTCCAGATGGTTCTGATGTTACCACTTTAACTTATTTGGTTAGATCTCACTTCAGTCAACAACAATAATCAGCAACAGTAATGACAGTCTTCCTCCTCCTCCTCCTCCTCCTCCTCAGACACACAGATCTGCTTTCACAACAAGTATTCAAAGAATTTCTTTCCACATAATGAAACCAGTTCTGTTTGCTGAGCCTCGTCCTGTGTGAGCCGCCTCCCCTCACATCCCCTCACATTCCTCTGAATTCATTAATGTGTCCGTCTGCTCGCATGTAAACTGGGGGGGGGGCTAGTACCGTGGTAGTGAACTCTGTGTATGTTCATTCAGACGTGCTGAAGTTTGACAGAAGTGTTTCAGTTTGATGTAACTTAAAAAGTGTAGATATTTTTCTATAAAAACCTTTATTTCATTAAACAAAAGAAGCCAAAGTTGTCAAATGTTTTCTGAGCACCAGCAGCTGTTCAAGAACTTAAATAAAATACAGTCAAGAAATGAGGATTAAAATCAGGAACTCCTTCACCTGACAGTTTCACATTTCAGTCTGTCTGCAGTTCGACACCCTGGTAGTTTTACTTTTTATACATTTATATGTTTATAATAAACAAGCTACTGATACACCTGACAGGCAAAACTCCTTACAGTCTGATAAAGCTTCAGAGATCTGTCAACTCATCGATTAGTACGTTATTTATTTCTGTTCTTCAGCTTCTTAAATGTGATGTTTTGCTGCTTCTCGGCGACTGAATCTCTTCAGGTTTTGGTCGAACAAAGAAAGACGTCACCGTGCTGCTAAACATTATTATTCCCTTCAGATTAATGGATGATATAAATAACTGGAAGCTGCAGCTCTACAAAGATACGATTTAAATTTAGGAACCATCTGATCAAAAGGAAAAGATCAGGAATGTGACATTCGATGCCACTTGATTCATTTCAGTCGACACCAAAAGCAAGTAGAGATTTAACACTCAGTCCTGCAGCAGCTGTGACAGGTGCTGCTTTTTATACCTGAACACAGCAGGCAGGGACCAAATCAAACAAAAGCCCTTACAATCTAATCTACAAACCCAGTCTGTCTGTTTAGGCTGAATTAAACCCTTGTGGATCTGATCCAGGGTCAGTCTGTCATCCAGCTGCAGACTGAATCAGTTCGACGTGTCGCCACAAGGACACAGTTCTCATTAAGCTGCCGAGTGAGAGAGAAATCACATTTACAGCCTCAGTTAGACAGAAAGAGAGAGAGAGAGCAGCCTGAGGAGCATCAGCCTGAACCAAACACTGATCTCAGGTCAGACTTTAGAGCTGCACACACTCACACTGTGATGGATCATCTGTCTGCAGCAGCTCTGGATGCTCTGCAGGCTGATTTCATACTGAAGCTAACTAAAGACAAAAGAATACAAAAAAACTCAAATGTACTTTGGTTAAGTGTCAACGTTAATCCAAACCAACTGAGTCCTGCAGAAAAGAGATCCACTTCACGTAGCGTGCGTCCTCAGACATTAGGGGAGTAATCTTAAGTAAATTTGGGACACAATGGGTCTAATTATAGCTGACCTGGGGACAGCTGGAGCGCCACAATTTAGGCTAACTGTCACAGCATCCGTTAATAATGAAGAGCGACCGAGTGCACGGAGCCGGAAGAAACGTCATTCACAGTGTGGACGGACGCTGCACGTAAAACCAGAGAAGAAGAAGAAGAACCTCACAGAGACCAGACTCTGGGTCAGATTCAGCTTTCACCGTCATCACGAGTGTCAATAAGGTGTACAGAGTGAGACACCTGAAGGTCACTCAGTCATCACAGATAAACCAAACACTGCACTGGAACACATCCAGACTCAACTACTGCAACAGCATCCTCCATGGTTTATCATGTGCAATAAACTCACAGAACACCTCCACCTGCTCCACCTGCTCCACCTGCTCCACCTGACACCAACCTCCTGTCCCCTCCACCCCAGGACCAAGCACTGAACCCGGGGTGACACGACCTCCTCTCCCCCACAATCTGTCTACGCTCAACAAGTTACTCAAAACTCACCTTTTAAATATAATGTGTGATATTAAGTCCCGTCTAGTACAGTTACTCAAGTAGTGGGGGGGGGGGGTTCTGTAGAGGTGACAAGATGTTAAAAATATACATATCAGCAGTTTGAATTAAACTAAAGCTCCCTGCGCTCAGGGGAAAATAATACACCAGACTCCCTTTAAGAAATATGACATTATTATGCCCTATACGATCAAAAACCAATAGACTCAAAAACTGTTAATGCACTGAACTCACACCTGCACTGACATTACTTTCATCTTTTTAATACCTGTGCAATATTTATATTTATATTATTTATATCTATATAATGTTTTGTTTGTTTATCTATTCATTTATTTTTATATAGGTTTTGTTTTCTATGTGCACTTTAAGGAGTTGCCCTTTTAATCTCATTGTACTTTGTATAATGACAATAAAGGCATTCAATTCAATTAACAGTTCCTTACACATCCGTAAAAACACGTAACTCTAGAAACACAAGATGAGGGGCGTCACATGTCGACAGTCTTCCTGTCAGTTTGGCATCAATATAACCCATGAAGATAAATCTATTTCTGTAGACGTCCGAGTGAAGAAAGGATCGACCAAAAAGGATCTGATGCAAACAGTCGAAGGCTTGTTGTTTAGTCACTGTTTGGCTGGAAGTTTTGTCACTTTTGGTTTTGTTACTGAATCCTTTCCAGGGGCCCCAGAGACCAGGGGCCGTCTCTGCAAGCGCTGTACTTCAGTACACATCTGAGGTGCTCGTACTTGAGTATTTCCATTATCTGCCACTTCTCCACTACATCTCAGAGGGAAATATTAGTACTTTTTACTACATTTATCAGCCAGCTTCAGTTACAAGTGTTTGATTGAATAAGCTTATAAAAGGTTCCACGTGAGACTGTCACCTCTGAACCTCACAGTACTCACGAGTACTTTGATACCTGAAGTACATCTTGCAGATAATACTTCACTTGAATGCAATACTTTTACTTGTAATGCAGTATTTCTGCACTGTAAAGGATCTGAATACTTCTTCCACCACTGCTGCAGCCCCAGCTTTACCTTCTGATCCGGATCGATAACTGATCAGATTAGCGGTGATTAACCTCGGAGAGAGGCTGAAGCGACAGGTTGCTGCGGGGGGAGACTCCTTCACAGCTTCACGCGTTTCGCAACCTGCGTTTTTGTGAACGAACGAACCGGAGGCGGCGGAGCTTCGGCCCGCACGCGGACCTCACGTCGCCTCTAATCACCGGAAGTCGGTTTATCGATTAACGTGTTGAAAATCAGAGACTCACCCAGAAAGTCCATCAGAGGCAGATTAACTCATGTCGTGTGAGAGTAAACACTCATTCAGCCGGAGCTCACTTTCAGTCCGGCAACACACACTTCCGGCCCGGACCTTCACAGTAAAAGCCCTACAAAGGAAACGAGCTGTGTTCTGACCGCAGAGTTCAGCTTTATATTTAAATAAAATGTATATTTTATAGCTTATGTAGCAGCTTGAACAGTAACGACCAAAAACAAAAGAAAAGAAAGAACAGACTATTTAAATAGCAGGTCAAATTGAAATATTCATACATCTAAATTCATATAAATACATTTATATTTGACCTAACGTATTTTAAGGTGTTGAATTTCATTTTTTAAATGTCTTATTTTTTGCATTTCTTTTCTTACAGTATATACTGTATTTTTACTGTATATTTAATTTTCTCTTATCTTAAAAAGAGGGAAGTAAAATAATAATGAAATGATAATAAGGGTTGAGATAATACATGTGAAACTGGAGGCAGTGGAGTCATAATAACTGATTCAAGGCTAAAAAGAATTTAAACCATGTATGAATGAAAATAATGCAGTTTTCAGTCAACAGTTTTGTTCATTAAAATACAAAAATTAATTTGGTTCCATGACAGCTGAACACACCCTGAAGAGCTCTTCTTCTTGAAAATACACATTTTATTTAATTTAATGGTTTTCTGATGGAATGACTTCATGCTGAAAGAGGAACGACAGAGACAGAAACTTCATATGAAAGTGCCCCAAATCAGAACAGAAAGGATCAGGTTCCACGTGATGTGTGCTGTTCACACCGTTATAAAAAACAGATCTGAGTCATATGAGCAAAAGAATCAGATTTGGGCCACTTTAGTCTGAACGCAGCCAAAGTTACAGGTTCAGAAATGTTCAAGCTGTTCCATTATGGCATTCATGGCCTGCTTGCAGATTGTTAACAGGCTTTTATTCTGAAGGCGAGGTAGGAGGATGTGTGGTTTTATTGTGGCGGGGCTGACAGGTGGAAAGCAGACTGAGGAATGCAGCAGATCCAGAGTCAGTCCGATAGTTTTGACTCCTGTTAGCAGGACACCTCGAGTTCTTATATATTTTAAGAAAAGCATCTTTTACCCTGGAAGTTTGATGGACTCTGAATCATTCCCAGTAAATAGACAGAACCGAACCAAATGCCTGTTAAGACATCCTGAACACCTGAACCCTCCTGAGATGACCGTTTTGTGCACAGAGCCACTGAAATGTATCAGACTGACTGCGCCTTTAACTCTAAATGTTCCCGTAAAGAAACCCTGCGGAGCTCTCTGTGTGCGGGGTCGCGACCTGCACCTGTGCTCTGCAGGTAAGTGAAGGTGTGACGTCCACGCGGCCTCCGGCTGTTTTCACACGCAGATCACTTTCCTGTAATCAGTGGCCTCATCTGGTGACATCGTGACCTCCAGTTTGAGTAGAAGTCAGAGGAGAGGTGACGAAGAGGAGGAGGAGGATGAGCTGCAGGCGTCTCAGAGCTCAGACAGTTAATGAGCAGTCAGTCAGCACCGTAATTAGACTGAACGGCCAACACCGCACTGAAATTACATCTCAGCTGCTGTCCTTCACTGTGGACAATAAAGAAGAAGCACAAGCAGAACAACAAGGGGCAGAAGAGGAAGAAGAAGATGACGAAGATGAAGTGGGTTATAAAAGAGCTCCTAATTTCCTGTTTCATTATTTCACTTTCCAGTCTGGTTTTATTCACCTCACCTCAGTCAGAACCTCCCAACAGCACAATCAGACCGCGTCAAGCACCTCAAAATTACAGCAAGGACCAGTAAAACCCAGTAAAAAACAGTATAAATTTAATATGAAACCCAGTATAAATCCTGCACCGAACCCAGTATAACTGCAGTGTTAAAACCAGTATAAGTCTAATATTACACCCAAGATAAAACCTACTATAAATCTATTAAACAGAGTATAAGTCCAGCATTAAACAGTATAAATCTGATTTCAAACCAGCATAACTCAAGTAGGAAAACCACTTTAAATCCAGATTTACATCCTGATTTAATCCCAGTAAACCCTGTGTAATCTCAGTACAAACCAGTGATACATCCAGTATCTATTCCAGTATAAATCCAACATAAAACCCAGTAAATCCAACATCAAAGCCAGCATAAATCTACTATAAAAACCAGTATAACTCCAGCCTCAAACCCAGTATAAATCTACTATAAAAACCAGTATCAAACCCAGTATGATTATAGAATTAAACTACGAATAAATCCAGCATTAATTCCTGTATAAATCTGGTTTTAAACCAGCATAAATCAAGTAGTAAAAGCACTTTAAATCCAGGTTTACATCCAGTGTAATCTCAGTATAAACCCAGTCTAAACTGGTTGTTCGAGGCCTGTTTGTGTGGGCAGACTGGGCACATTAACATATAAATAACCTCCTCCCCCCTCGACTGGTGGGGTGGGGTGGGGGGATTAAGGGGGTCAGTGAATGAATGAGTTTCTGAATGAGCAGGACGACCAGGGAGCCACTGACTGATCAATAAACTGATCGTTGGGACAATAGGCTGAATCAGTATTAAAAGTATTAAATGTCCTGCTTGTTGTTTCCTGACGGTCTCGTCCAGTCCCAGACCTCGTATGAGAACCGGTTTTGGACCCCTGCAGCTCTGGGTGGGAATCCCCTCGGCCCAGGCGTCCCACTGGGGGCAGCGGGGTCAGTCCAGCTCCTTCAGACGGACTGACGGACACTGGACTCTTTGTCCTCCAGACATTCCCCGGTCACAGCGAAGTTCCCACACGGAGCAGGAAAATTACAGGCTGCA
The DNA here is from genome assembly GCA_005408345.1 of Macquaria australasica. Taxonomy (NCBI): domain Eukaryota; kingdom Metazoa; phylum Chordata; class Actinopteri; order Centrarchiformes; family Percichthyidae; genus Macquaria; species Macquaria australasica. Next base: position 268,559 of record SEMN01000560.1, read on the forward strand.
CCCGAACGCCTCATTATAACAGACAAACATTCACCTGACTCTCCAACAGCGACTCTGGGAAACGTTTCTGATTATGATCTGTGAATACTGAGTGAAGAGGACGAACTGTTTAAACACGTTTCAGTTCTTCCTCATATGTTTAAGATCTCCTGCAGAACAGTTTAACCCGAGCTCAGCTGAACACCTGACAGAGTTTAACTGTCTCTGATCCAAAGCAGCAGAGGACTAAACTATGATTGAAAGCACTCTGATCATTTACTGCAGTAGAAGTAGTACTGCAACAGTGCAGAAATACTCTGTTACAAGTAAAAGTCCTGCATTTAAACTTTACTTGACTAAAAGTACAGAAATATTAGTATCAAGTACCAAAAGTAAAAGTACTCAATATGTAGAATACGATAAATTATTTTATTGGATTATAATTATTGACCCATTCATTAATGTTGCAGCAGGTGAAGGTACTTTTAATCACTTTATATTCTGCAGGTAGTTTAATCTGTAATAATGCATCAGGATTTATTAGTTGATTATATTTTGTTTAAATGGTATGAATCAGTAAAGTAACTATTAACTGAAGCTGTCAGATAAATGTAGTGCAGTAAAAAGTATAAAGTAGCATTAAATGGAAATATTTAAATAAAGTACAAGTACCTAAAAGTAACTAAGTAAAAGTTACTTTCTACTACTGGTGGTAGTTAACGGAGTTAACTGAGTTTACTCTGTCCAACCAAAACACAGCAGTGACAGAGAACAGAGGACTTGTGATTTAAAGCTGTCTAAAAGTAAAAGCAGCCAACGTAGAAGCATAGTTCTATCAGCCCTAAACTATACAACTCAGACTGAACCTGTAACGCAAAGTTTTAAAGTCTTAAAGGAACGCCACATGATAATAAGTTGGCTGGTTCATGAGTTCAATAACCCTGATGATGTCACAGTGATGTCATCAGGGTTATTCTGAACTGGGCTTGGAGATTGTGGATGTATTATTAGAACTGGACACTGTGTTTCAAGATGGTGCCCATAAAAGCTGTAATAAATATTGCGTGTGGACGTCCACATAAAGCCCAAACTGTATTTGAATGCATGAACAGTGTGTGTGCTCTGCACGTGTGGACACGTCAGCATATGCAGACACCCAGTGTAGTATAAATGTAGTCTAAACAGAACCACGTGTGTCTGTCTGAAGTCTTCTGGTCCGTTACTAACTGGAGGTGTGGAGTCCGACTCAGACTCGTCTGACTCGTGGCTGTTCACCAGCTGGGAGGCTCCAGTGAAAGACACTATCCAGCTGCATTATGGGAAATGCAGGATCCAGTGTTTTGTTTTTATACCCACACTGGAGCCTGTCAGGACATCTCCACCTCCGCTCTGACAACCACAATAACCTCATGGAAGTGAAAACCCTGGAGTCCCCTTTAAACAGCCGAGGTGGACACATGGTGAATATAACCGAAACAGGCCTGATGTCCAGAACTACAAGAGAGAGACGGATCTCGGGCACAGAGCGTCTGAAACTAATTTCAAAAACAGATTCTGCTTTTTATTCCAGGAAGACATCTGTTAAATCCCCTGACCCGACTTCCTCTGCCTGGAATACACCTCTCCAAAAGTCCAGGATATTCCAGGAACTCCATGTAGTGAAACTAAATCCAGCCAGTGACTGTAATCCTCAACTGTACATTTGTAGGTTTGTGAATTCATTTACACACACTCACGCCTGAATATCATCACATCCGCTCTTTTGTTCTCACCGTAATCCCTGCTAATGGCTGCTGGGTTTGGCCTCACACACACACACACACACACACACACACACACACTTTCAGTGTTACATGATGAAACGTCACTGAGCTCCGTCAGGCTCTAATCTTAACTTCCTGGTTTCAGGGTGAAGCAGCTCACAGCACCAACAAACTGTTTGTCATCACGGCAACCATGCCCACACCCCCCCCATCCCTCCATCCCCCTTTGGTTCTTACCTAGCATGGCGGCGCCCTCTGCTGGGAAGTCTGGGAACTGTCCCTCTGAGGGGACACTGACGGTCCTGCGGAGACTTCGACCCTTGGACGAGTCTGTGGGGCTCTCCTGGGCCTCACCTGCAGCCTGGGGGGGGGGGGGTTACAGGGTGTTACAGGGTCTCTGGCTGGACATCTCCACATCCTCTTACAGCATCATTCTGCCTATTCTCCCTGAGTCCTGTTCGATGTATATACAGTAAACACATCTGTATATGCACCAAACAGGATATATACTGCTGTTTAACAGGATATTACTGTATATATATTCTATACTGCTGCTGTTGTTTCCTTTAAAATGCAAAGGTCAGGAGAAAGAAAGCACCTTAAATTTAAACATGTGTGCATGTTTCCAGACAGTAAGTGAGAACCATTAAAGGGTTTTTCTTTATCTATAGAAATAAAGGTGTGATGCGTCTGTAACAGCAGCAGGTTCTGACCTCGTCGTCCCTGTTGAGCAGGATGAGCTGGCTGTCCGTCAGGATGCAGAACTTCCTCTCCCAGGCTCCGCTGTCGACGTACGGACTCTGACCACAGGAGAACCGGTGAGCCGGAGGACCTTTAACATCTGACACACACACACACACACACACAGTGGGTTAACCCTATCAGTCCCAGTTTAAGTAAGGCTTACACATGAACACCAATCAGTCTATCCCGCTGTCAATCAACATATCAATAGCCCTGATCCTTATGGACTAAGAGAGCTATCACAACCTAAAAGTGAAGCCAAAACATCTGGATCGCCCCCTGGTGGCTGGCTGCAGTATAGGTCATAAGCCCCGCCCCCTCCAAAGTACACCTCACATAAAATGTTTCTGTCATTTCAGATTCTTCTCACGCTGATGTTTGTTCAAGTGCTCATTCTTCTGATCAGTTTGGTTTTAATTAGTTATTTGATGCTATAAAAAGGGGGGGAGACGTCATGATTGACAGCTGTGAGTGTGCTGTGATTGGTTCAGGCGCGTGTGTGGGCGGGACATAGATACTGCGCAGACTCTGGCTCCAAATGACGTCACCAGCACAAGATGGCAGCTCCTGTATCTGGATATTTTGGCTTCATTTATGTTCAGTGGGAGGAAGAGGAGACGCGTCGGTCCCATTCTCCCTGATGGGACACGAGGCCGCACACACTTCACTGTTATTTACTGGTTATGATGCTTTAGTGAACTATATAACATATAGGTGTTGACCTTTGACCCCATGGAGTCAGAAGGATCAGCAGTGGCCTGGTTTGATTTGAGTAAAAGTTGCTGAGTAAATCTTTGTTCTCGCCTGTGTTATTGATTATCAGGCTGCTGTGAGCTCATAGTTTCTGTCAGTTTCCTCCCAGACGTCACTGATAATCGTGTTTCTGTTCGGTAATAATTTGAAACTGACATGGAACTTTAATGATTGCTTGAACTATCAGCGCCCGTCAAGAGACATAGCTTCGGCTATAAACACATGTACATCAGACACTGCTGCTACAACTGGCAGTGTTTCTCTGCACTTGTCCCTTACAAATAAACTAATAATAATAATAATAATGACACGTCATATTTGAAACCTTCACTATTCAGATCAGATTTTGTAGCAAGTTTCTAGGTGTTATATAATATATAATCTATTATAAATCTTGAACGCAACACATAACTCTACCTTTTCAAACAGTCCTGGTTATTCTGAAAAAGAAACTATGCGTTTGATTGATCTGTGGTCCCTTCACCTGTCCACACCTGATACACACATTATGTCCTCATCTGCCAGTTATAATCATTTTAAAGAGTCTGTCAGTGTGGTGACCTCTCCTGCCTGATGATAAACTCAACTCAAACTCTAAACTGGAGCTAAGCTGTTGACAAACTAATGAATTCTCTCAGCAGGGTCCGTGCAGCTTTTTAAGAGTAAAATTCAAGCACTTTCAAGGTGCTGTACCTAAACCAAAAATGTCCAGGCTCTCGAAGCCTTTATCATCACATTTTATTAGGGTTTAATATTAAAAGATTTTTGGTTTAAATTAGTGTGTAGATGATGAAATGAGATGAGTATTTAAATTCAAGCATACTCCTGACCTTGAAAACGTAACGGTTAAAATTAAGCACTTTCAAGACTTTATACAAACCCTGTCTCAGGAGAAGTTTGCATTGAGGCCATATAAACAACACAAACAAAGAATTAGAAATACTTCAGAGCTCCAGAGAGGACAGTAAGAAAGAAAAATAAAAGTCCTTCAAACTGACTAATGAGACATTTGACTCTTCAAATTTAATTCTTTATAATTATTTCAAACGTACACGAAGCTTCTCCAAAACTTTTCCACAACTTCACCGCAGGTTTCCACGCCTGTGTCACTGTGGCCATAAAACAACACTGAATGAGACACTTCATATATATTTATATGATCTGCTGAGTGCAGCAGCACAGAAACACATGTCGGACACAGTGGACACAAACTGTAAGCAGATAATGTCAAATAAAATCTCTTTAATGGTTCACAGCAAGAGACAAACCAGCCAGGGTCCAGTTTCACCTGCTGTTCAAACACAAATAATTCAGATTCACTCAGATCCAGTCCAGATTCACTCAGATCCAGTCCAGATTCACTCAGATCCAGTCCAGATTCACTCAGATCCAGTCCAGATTCACTCTGATCCTCTGGAGCTTCTTCTGCACTCGGAGAGCTGTGAGTGGATCTGATGGGGAGACTGTTCTGTATTCACCTGAACAGAACTGTTTAGTCCACAATCCAGACCGTACGAGTCCCTTCCTCTGGACAGACTCTGCTGACACACCCAGAGACCAGAAGAGAAGAGGAGAGGGAGGAGGAGGAGGCAGGAGGAGAGGAGACAGGAGAGGAGAGGAAGCAGGAGGAGACAGGAGTTAAAGCCCTCAGAGCCCAGGACAGACCAGGGACAATCAAACCTCTCTGGATTGTCAGGAAGCTGCTGTCTCTCTCCTCATCTCACACTGGTCAGATCTTCAGGCAGGATGAGTCCTGGACCAGCAGTGTTTGGGTCCAGAATCAGAGGAGAGTAGGAGACCATGTCCTTCATCTTGTTCCAGATGTTGAAGGTCAGGTTGCCCAGGTGTTTGGCCTGGTCTATCAGAGCTCCTGAGAGCAGCTGTGGATCCTCCAGCAGGGGGCGCTGCTGGACTCTTTCCACTGCAGCCTTGTAGTTGTGCAGGAATGAGACGTCTTCAGCTCTCAGCTCCTCCTCTGTGGCTCTGACTGTGTCTGAAAGAGCTGCTATCTCTCTGCTCAGAGCCTCCATCTTCTCCTTCATCATCTGACTCTTCTGCTCCTCTTCCTCCCTCAGTGCAGCCATCCTGGCCTCCTCTTCCTCTTCTAGAAACTGGTGAAGCTTCTTAAACTGCTCCTTAATCTGCCTCTCTGTGTGTCGGGCCTGGACCTTAATGTGTTCTGCTGTTTGATCAAACTTCACTTTAACTTGTTCAGAAACCTTTAACTTCTTCTTTAAGGGCTCCAGAGTTTCCTGAAGTTCCTTCTTGTGTTGTCGTGCAGCTTCATCGATGGGTCTGAATCTGTGGTTGCTGTGTTTTTCTGAATCTCTGCAGACGAGACACACTGGCTGCTGATGGTCCAGACAGAAGAGTTTGAGTTTCTCAGAGTGCAGACTGCAGAGAGCCTCTGAAGCTCTCTGATCTCTCTCCTGTAAGAAGACCTCACACAGGTTCTTTAACACCAGGTTAGGATTTAATAATTCCTTTGAAGATCTTCTCTGACAAACTGGACACTCCTGTGTTGGTTTCTCTCTCCACCAGCTCTTCAGACAGTCTTTACAGAAGCTGTGGCTACATGACAGAACAACAGGATCTTTAAAGACCTCATGACAGACTGGACAGCAGAGATCTTCCTCCTCCTGTAGCTGTCCTCTCTCAGTGGAGGTGGTGGTTTTGTTCTGAAGGTGAATATTACCATCCGTCTCTCAGTGTGTGTGTGTGTGTGTGTGTGTGTGTGTGTGTGGTCTCAGTGAGGCAGAATAACAACCTGTTTCCTGGTTCATCTCAGGTGAGTCAGGTGAGGGGCGGAGCTTTATCACTGCAGTTTGTCAGCTCTGGTCCTCCTGGGTCTTTTTTATTTATTTATTTATTTATTTTAAGTTTTGAACCAATTAAAAAGCTGCGTTCATTAAAAGAAGAGGAGCAGGTTTAAACACCAACATCCTGTCGATAATTCAGAACATTTAAATGTTTAATATCTGAAGTGAACTGAGGTTAGACACTACCCCGGGGCTCCTGGACCCCCAGGGCCCTCAAAACCCTCAGGAATTTGAGGTGGGCCCTGAGTTTTTACTTAACCTATGGTTCTGGTCTTGCAGGCGGTCTAAAATCTAGTTTTAAGACCTTCCTTCCAGTTGTAGCTGGTCTCTACTGTACTGTGTGTTCTACTGTGTGCTGTGGACCACAGCTAATCAGGTTCAGATGGGTTTGCCTGGTTTTCAGCTCCATCTTAACCACGACTCCTTCTGAGTCCGAGTCGGCACAGAAGGAGGAATCACATGAAGAAGACTGAGCTGAACCTGCAGAGGGCGCTGTGGCTCTAAACCTCCACCTGATCACATCTGGTTACCTACTGCTCATCCCTCCACCAGGGAGGAGGAGGAGAAGGAGGAGAAAGAGGAGGCAGGAGGAGAGGAAGCAGGAGAGGGAGAGGAGGGGAGGAGGAGAAGAGGAGAGGGAGGAGGAGGAGGCAGGAGGAGAGGAGAGAAAGCAGGAGGAGGAGGAGGATTAAAAAGTAAAGTGATGTCTGCAGGAATCAGCGGAGCCATCTGATCTCAGCTGACAGCAGAGCAGACTCAGCAGAGGTCAGAGGTCATGTGACTGTGTGTTAGACAGGAAGTGACAGCAGCAGCAGGTCTCAGGTGAGACGAACTGACCGACCAACACAGGATCCCGCCTCCAGCAGGGGAGCTTTAAAATAGCCTGAATTTAACTTCAACTTTGATGACTGAAGACTTTTTCAGACTGTGACCAGCTCTGTGTGTGTGTGTGTGTGTGTGTGTGTGTGTGTGTGTGTGTGTGTGTGTGTGTGTGTGTGTGTGTGTGTGTGTGACAGTGTTAAGTGTTAAATAAAAGATTCGTCTGTTTGAGCGCGGCGTCTCGTCGGCTGGGACGAGTAAACAGATGGTGCTTTCACTGTGTCCGACTGTGCTGGGATCATTCAGCATTTGTCTGGCTGGGTAAACACTCCCCCCCCCCTCTCTCTCTCACACACACACACACACACACACACACACACACACAGTGACAATGACTCTAATTGATTATGATGATTGCAAAGTAAATTCTAGCGTTTGCTGCAGTTTGTCTCGTCTGCCAGGAAGACGCCAAAACAGGAAGCAGTCAGTCGTGGACGTGATTATTTACATGATGTTCAAAAAGCTGACAGATCCTCTGATATTATTTACACCACTGATGGATCTGTGATCTGAATCGATAGAGGGCGGGGCCAGAGCCTCCAGTTTTATTGATGAGGTGGTTAGCAGATCCAGTAACAGATCAACGTTTTAAAACCTTAAAAGTGTTTTGAGTCATCACCAGATTTACAAAACTTTATACCTGACCAGCTTTAAAATTAATGCAAAAATAAATACAATGTCACATTTTGTTCTACAATCTGTTAACATCTCAACTATGAACACTGCTGTACTTCTGTCTTGTTGCAAAAAATCCCAATGCAGAACCTCCATTGGAAATCTGCTGTTTGAGCCCTGAGTGAAAAAGACAAATACTACAAATAATTACATCTTCATGTAACTCTTCATACAGTAACTTGTTTGTCCCGTTGTGGTTTGTTCCTTTGAGCTTCAAATCAAAGTTGCAGAGAACAGGGAAGCTTCAAACTGCTGTAATAACTTCCACATTTCAACCTGTTGTTCCTGAAACTAAATCACATCATAGCGAGAACTAAATAAAGAAATCTGCACCGACGACGCTGAAACGCTGTCAGCTGAGACTATCAAGCACTCTGAGGAAACTAAAGTGACTTGCTGATTGTGTTGAAGCGTTGGTTTGTAAAATACAGTTAAGCTGATATGAAGTCACAAGTACACATGGCTAAAGCCAAAATAACGATGAACTGCTGGGTTCTGGGAAGTTGCAGTTTAGGGCTACACCACCTTCCTTTTCTGACCTGTACAGACACTGGGGTCTGGCTCGTCCACAGCCGCTTCAAGAATAATGTGCAGGCTTGTTGATGAATTACAGCCACATGAAGCAAGTGGAGCAGAGCTGAAGGAGGGCCCAGTGTTTGTGCAGAAAGCAGCTGAGCAGCTACATTTTCAGCAGCCTATTTCTGGCTGCATACTAAATCATTCACGTCAAAGCTCGGGCCCAGAAACCGCTGAGAGATCTGAAGGGAGTCACACCTGCTACCGCTCAGAGCTGCTGAGTGAAAGAGCAGCGGCCAAAGAGGACGAAAAGACGACTAATTGGCCGGTTTTTCTGTTCCGTTTCCGAGCGGCGCAGAGGGACTCGAGTTCGAGCAATTAGCAGATCCAAGGTCTGCTGCCGCTGCCGAGACATGTGGACGCCTCCGAGCCGACGGATGAGCTGAGCTGAACAAAGACGGGAAGCAGGGATGGGCTGGCAGGCTGCTCCCAGATCAGACAGAAGGAGAGGCAGGCCGCCGGCTGCTGGTCTTACATAACACCTCGTACCTGCCTGAACCAGAGTCCTGCTTCAGTCCAACGTCACGCAAACCTCCACAGAGCTCAGCACGGAGCTGCTGACGAAGACACACTCAACATGACTGACTGGGTCTGCAGCCCAAGAGGACGTGACAAACACCGGTCTGAAGACAAGAACATGAGCCAAAATCAATTCATTACTTGTGCACACAAATCCATAAAGCAACAATCCAATGCAGAACTTCCTTTGGAAATCAGCCATTTAAACTCTGAGAAGCTACACTGACTTCCAGGTTTCCAGTTACACTAGTTTATTAAATAGAAAGTCACTAAAATAACTTCAAAGAGATGATCCCATCAGACAAACAGAGACTTCCTGACACACTGCTGTTTGTGTTTCCTGGAGGGAAACGCTCTTTGTAGGCACACTCGTGGCAAACCATTGGATGGATGGTCAGGAAAGTTTGTACATTCATGGTTCCCAGACGATGAATCCTAGTGACTTTGATGACCCTTCACCTTTTCACCAATGCCATCATCAGATTGACATCTGTGGTAAAATGTCTCGACGAGCTGACAATATAACTAAAAAAAAAACTGTAAAATGTTTAAAAAGACGCCACATTTTCCAAAGGAGTCTGGTGGCCCTGAAATGTTCAGACTAAATAAATACTCCATTTCTTACGTTCTTCCATCGTTTCTTGACCTTGATCATATAGTAATAACTGAGCTATCTCCATGACAACAGAGCAAACTCCATCCACTGATGAAGACCACAAGATGTGTTAAAGGTGGACCTTGAGTTAAGAATGTTTTGTCCAGCTACTATTTCCGAGGTCAAAAATTAACCTTCAACCTCAATTGGAAATAATAATCCTAAATGGTCCTTCCTAACTATTCCAGAGCTTTCAACCACATCTCACTGTCTTCACCAGCAAATGTAGTTTGCTCAGTTGTCAGAGAGGTAACTCAGTCATGAGTGGCGATAAGTGGTCAAACTCTAGAATGGAGGTTTGAGCTCAAGCTGAACATATTAGGGCCACCAAACTTCTATGGAAAAAAGTGACAATTTTGCAGTCATGGTATATAATGCAAGTGTGACATATAACATGTAACATGTATTTGAAAAGGGTAAAACAACCAGGAAAGTAAACAAGGTTTGAACTACGTACGATATTTACCCACCAAACGTCTATAGAAAAACTGGTGTATTTTTACATTTTACAGTCTCTCTGCTGCACGTTGACCTTTCTGCTTACACCATCCTGACACAAAAAACATGTAACACTGCCCCACATCTCTGAACACAACATACACGGTCATTATCAAAACCAACCAGCTTTTATCCATGTTCATATTTACTTCTCAGCATCTCAGAGCTTCATGCGTGGCTGCAGAATAAACTGCTGCAGTTTTATTGTGTGAGATGAATCAAAGCGAGATGGTAGTCCACAGGAAGTCCTCTCCGCTGCCTCCCTGCCTGCACAGACGGATGGATTAAGCTTCTATATTTGTCGGGGCCGCTGGATGATCCAGGCCTGGTGAAAGGTCAGAGCCGCCTGTCAGGGCACCAGAAAACGACCGGACTGGACCGCGACGTCAGCGCCGGAGAGTGAAAATGATTGGTCTGCTGCCGGACACACTGGAGGTCGACGAGGAGAGACTCCCAGCAGCTGGAGCCTCTCTGCTTCCTACTGTTTTATATGCTGCTGCTTCACACTCAAGAGTTTGTGTTTCTGTCTGCATATAACGGACGTACTGACCCTTTACTAGCTAACAGCCACAGAAATGACTGTTGCATGCTTCTAATAACTCACTTAAAGTAACACAGTTTGGCAGTGGTGGAAAGTAACCAACATTTACTCAAATACTGCACTTGTCTGACCAAAACCCCAAAATATTCAATTTACTATGACGTAAGACCAAGACACGCAGCATGTTGTCACATCTGAGAAGCTGGGACCATTCAGTAGTGAAAAAGTAATTAAATGATTAATTGATTATCAAAACAGAAGATCAGCCTCATTTCCCGCAGCAGCAGCTGCTTCCATCACTGTTCCCTACCTGCCAAACAGCAGACAGACAGTTAGAGACTAGCTGGGGAACAGTGGAGCATTTAGCAGCCTACACACCTGCAGGTTCATGCTGTGTCACACTGTGTGTGATGGTCTAACGAACCGGAGTACACCTGTACAGCAACACTGCTGAGACACGTCTGACTGGGATGGAAATACAAAGCAAGCACCAGCACATCATTAAGAGGAGGAGGAGGAGGAGGAGGAGTAAAGTGAGTTTGAGGTGAATCTGTTAAATGAGACAGGCCTACAGCTACACTAAACGGCGTCCACACAGCGTTTCCAGATTGTTTACATCGTAGTTTTGTAATAGCACACACACACACACCAAGCTGGTGTTTTCTCAGTTTTTGGGCAAGAAGAACTTCAAATATATCTCAAAGTATTTCTGTAAAGCAGAGAGAACCCTGATATACATTAACATGTATATATATATGTGTGTGTGTGTGTGTGTGTGTGTGTGTGTGTGTGTGTGTGTGTGTGTTTGTGTGAAGAGAAACTCGACTCCAGCCAAACCTCCACCGGGAATGTCTGAGAGCTGGGGAGAGTCCACCACCTGTCCCCACACACACACACTCTCTCAGTCTGTTGGTTTTTTCCTATGAGCTTCATTCAGTGGAGGATGATATCCTGTCCTGTCCTGCAGTGGCGCCCTCTGCAGGTGCAGCGATTCACTCAGGTCAGGAGCACGAGAAAGCACAGAGACTAGAGGAGAGGTCAAAGGTCACTGGGAGTCCTATCAGCAGCAGGTTAGACAAAGAGATGGACAGTTAATCTAATGTGTCACGTGCTGCTTTGGTAGAATATTAATATTAATGATGCATTAAGTTTATTTTAGTTCAGTTTAAACTCCAGATTACAGCATCGTGACCCTCAGATGAAGTTCTTTTCTCTCGTCTGGATCAGAAACTTCATTCATACCAAAGAAAAAAACTCAATGATCACTCGTACGAGCCACTAAGCACTTTGTATGACTGGTTCTTGCATTATTGATTATTATTTTCCAGGACGTTTGGGTCAATTTTACATTCTTTCCCAGGACTGAGCGACGGCTTTACACAGCTTCAGTTTTCCAGGTTTTCCAGGACAACCTGTAGAAAAACCTCTTCACTCCCAAAGGGTTAACAGGTTCTCACCAGGGTAAAACACACACACACAGGCCAACAGAGGCTGCTTTGTCTGTCGACCTGTATACTCCCCTCTGCAGCGGGCAGGTCTGGTCTCCATGGCAACCAGTAAATACAGCAGGTTTCCTCCAATCACAGCGCGGTAACATCACATCACCGCTTTATCAAGATGGGACCATTCAACAGGAAGTGGAGGGGGTGGGGGTTAAACCACAGTGAGAACAGAGAGGGGTGTGTCGCTGAGACTGACCCAGGCTGCAGAAAACAAACACACACACACACACACACACACACACACACACACACACACACACAATGCAGGTCCTGGACGACCTTAGAGAGCAGCAGGTGGTTTAAACCAACTTCATGTCCCAAACTTCAAAGAGTTACAGGTTGGGTAGGCAGTTTTCTTTTGGCGTCACTGGGCAAAAATGCCATATTAACCGTGCAGCATATTGTAATTCAAGTGGTCTGAGAGCAGACCTCTACTTCAGCCCCCCCTCTTGCCTCTGTTTTCAGGCTTCAGTAAATCTATCCCGTGACGGGAGACTTTAGCCAATCACAGGTTATTTCAGAGAGACGGTGTGTTCGTATTGGCTGAGCTACAAGAGCAGATGTGTGTACACGTCCCTTCAGACGGTGAAAACCTGATTCAGTGGAGGAAAATCCTGAAACTTGTGATAAATGTCCAACACCTCCTTTGCCTACAGCGGTGTATAGAACAAAACAACACGTCCCGGCTCCACACGGAGCTTCAGGCTCAGTATGTTGATGCCATGGCGCTCATAACGACGAGTGGCAAAGAGGCCTGATGACAAACAGTGGGGAGTAACTGTTGACGGGGGACAGTGGTGTGTGTGCGGTGTACCAGCCTCTCTTCCCGCTGCTGGACGGCGTTGCAGCTGCCTCTGAAGCCTGGGGCGCTCTGCTCTGCGGCCGCGAAGCGCTGGAGGGGCGTCTTTGAGAAAACAAGTCACGGCGGGAGGGACCAGGGTCTCTGTGAGGCTCAGGCCGTGGAGAGCGAGCCCTACGAGGGATACGGTTTCACTGGGGAACCGACTCCTTCTTCTGCCGGTCCAAGTTGTGGGTTTGGTGGGAGGGGCTTAGCGGAGTGATAGGAGGCAGCAGAGAGAGAGGAGGAAGGTTTTGCACAGATTCTGCCTCCTCCAGCTTTACCCCAGCTGGGGGGGATATACAGTATATAAAGTTGTTTGATATATGTACACATATTTACTTATTTTTCTTCTTGAGAAGCAACTACTGAAGGGATCACAATTTAACTATTAAAGAGTATGAAAAAACTTTTGGGTTTTGGGTTATAAAAATAAAATGTACTACTTGCATGTTTGATCTACTGATTTTTTTTTGCCGGGGTTTTTAGTCTAATGTGACTCTGAGATTAATGTTGAATCAGTTAAAAGACCTTTAAACATCCAGGAATCAGGACGGACAAAATAAACCTTTCATTTACTGATCAAACGCCCAAAAACCGATGCATGTTTAGAACAGACCATCAAGTCCTCCAGCTGTTGTACTGATCAGTGTTACAGAGTGTGTTAACGTTTGGTTTATTCTGCGTTCTTGAACGTAAAGTGTGTGAGGATTGTTACAGACTACAGCACATTATAAAGACAGAAAGTAAGATCACTGGAAGTAAGATCAGTCAGTACAGATTTATAATGAATTCATTTGAAATTAAATACAGAGTACAGCCCGAGAGATACTGCATTTTAAAGGCCAGTACTGATATCAATATTTGAGTTTTTAAAAATCTGATAATGAAATTATTTTTTACATAAACACAGAACATACCTAAACATTTTTGGTGAATCTAATTCCGTTCTTAAGCAATTGAAACCACAACATGTAAAAATAGTTTTTCCTTGCCACTGTCTCCTGCTGCTGCTCATGGTGGATCTGTTGGGTCTCTGTAAATATAAAGAGTCGGTCTAGACCTGCTCTATATGAAAAAGAGCCCTGAGATAACTCTGTTATGATATGGCGCTATATAAATAAAACTGAATTGAATTGAATTAAAGGTTGATTTGTACATTACAGAGTTAGAGCGTAGCTTCAGGTAAACCAGTTATACCTCAGTTATCTTCTCCTTTTCAGCAACAAACATCCAACAAAGTCACTGCAAAGTTTCTGCTCACTGAGCTGCAGGTACCTCCAGGTACCTCCAGGTAACTCCAGGTAACTCCAGGTAACTCCAGGTAACTCTAGGTACCTCCAGGTACCTCCAGGTACCTCCAGGTATCTACAGGTATCTACAGGTATCTACAGTGGGACTGCAGTTAACCCCTTGTGATGTATAAATCCAGCTGAATTACACCAGGAGACGGAGCAGGAGTTGAGGAGCGTATATTGAGTGTCTTTTCAGCCACAATGGTTCGACGACACGGGTGGTTAACTTCCTGCCACTAAACCTCCAGCAGGACGGCGTCTTCACCAGCTGAATCACAAAATTACAAGTGAAAATAAAATGATTTTAAATCAAAGTTCACTACAACATCTGAGGAGCTAAAGGCTGACATTCAAAGACAGCTGCCTGACACCTGGAGGTCATCTCAAACTGTTCTGAGAAATTAAACTCTTTTAACTAAATTTTAAACGTCTAATAATTCTCCACAAGGAAAATAAAAATGATGGAGCAGTGAGTGTGAAGAGGACCTGAAGCCATCGTCAGCTCTGACGGAGGTGTTAAACAGACGACCAGCTTTTGTCTGAGGGAGGAAATTACAGCAATTAACAGACTAAACCCCGACAGAAACTGACAGACAACTGTTTTTATCTCACACACACACACACACACACACACACACACACACACACACACACCACACACACACACAGAGCTGTTAAGAGTCGGGCTTCAGTTTCCTCTCAGAGGATCTCTGCTGGGAAACGATCTGTCGAGACTTTTATTATCTGTTGTTTGTTTCATGTGAGAAAATCTTTAAGATGTGTCACAACTTATATTTCACACCCAGCAAGTCACCAAGGTGAGAAACACAGACACAAAAGCTCCTTTTAAAACCTTACTTTAAGAAATATAAACAGTTTCTTTTTCTCAGTGAACAAAAGAAACCAAAGTCAAACGTTAATCAATCAGTCGATTAAGAGAAGAAGAATCATCAGCAACTGTTAATCGTTTAAGTTCCTGCTCTTCCATCTTGATGATTTGCTGTTTTTCTGTTTTATATCTCAGTAAACTGAATTTCTTTGGATGACAAACTGTGCTGGACATGTTTTCATGATTAATTGATAATAAAATAATCATTAGTTGAAGCTCTATTTGTCTGATCTACTACAGTCTACACTTGTTCAAATGATGATTTAATCAGGAACAATAAAGCTTCTACAGACACGTGTTAGAGACCCGGCCCTGATCACTTCCTGTATGCGCACCAATGAGCATCTGTGAATCTCTTTAAAAGGTGTGTAAACAAACACGTGAACGCTATACAGAAAAGTCTTGATCTTAATGGTACACTATAATACAATGCTGTAAGCAAATATAAAGCCAAGTGTTATTTTGTAGCTCCCTCTATGAAGCATCTATAACTGGTGTAGGCACAGTTAATGAAGGCTTGATAACACAGTATAACACAGCAGTAATCACCTAGTGATATATTATTACACATGAACAAATCATTACTTAACATTACAACTATGTTATATTATGTTACCAAGCTTCATACAAGGAGAAAGCTGTTAATAAATACATTAACACCTAAAATGTCCTTTTATCGCCTTACAACTACATGTTGTAATGTGTTTTAATCAGTTATAGTACACTGCGTGTAAACACTAAATAGAGAGGGTTAAAGCTACGTGTTATATCAGAAACTGCTGCAGAGAAACTCTGAACGTCTTCTCACAATGCAGCTACACAGAAAAGTTGCTTTCAGACGCTGCTGGTTTCTGGTTTCTGAGAAATTTAAAAAGGATAAAAATATAAAGTGTGAGCTGGTCTCTACGCTGAGCTCGGCAGCAGCTGATCGTCGCTCTGCTCTGATTGGCTGTGAGGCTCTCTGGAGGGACACATGTGGCTCAGAAACATTAACACAGTTGCTGACAGTCTGACAGACACGCCACTGAAAGGCCATCTGATCTGATCCGGAGGTCATGTGTTCATCATCGAAACTAAAGTGGAGCTTCTCACTAGGTTCAACAGTCTGATGGAGGAATCACTTCAACATCAGGACACATCTGTATTTAAGGAAGGTCAGACAGACAGTTCCTTATACTAATTCTTCTGGCAAAAACAGCCTCACATACCAGACTTTCTGTAAGGTTTTATCGCCTCTGTTCCTCTTGGCTGCTGCGGCCGTTTGTGCAAAATGAAGTCAATTAAATTTAATTATCCACTGAATTGACCCTGGTATTTCTGAAGGTCTGAACGTCTGCCCCTTCAGCCTGTTTACAGCCACTGAGGCTCCATCCACACTGATACCTTTTCATTTTAAAATGAAATCGATCTGCGTCCACACGAGCGTTTTATCATCAGAAATAATCTCCGTCCATACTACACGCCTGGAAACGCACATCACATGACCATTCACGTGCACGCCCAGTGCCGGTGTAAACAGGAAGCAGATTGTCTGCTCTGTGGTTGGTCGCTTAGTTAGTAGCAGGAAATACTATGAACGAAGAACAGCGATGGAGAAAAGTCAGAGCAGAGATTTCTCTCTCGAACGTGGGCGTCTGCGTCATCGTTTCAGAACGTCTCAGTTTCCGCCCGTCCTCACTAAAACACAACCCGGAGTTTTCAAACTAAAACGGGGTCAGCAGCGTTTTAAAAGGTCTCCATTTTAGGGGTTAGAAAACGCCTAACCCCTAACCCCTGTGGATGCTAGGTGTGAACGTAGCAAAAGTTATACGTTTTAAAACAAAAACGTATCAGTGTGGATGGAGCCTGAGAAGCTGCAGCAGAGGATAGCTAGTAGTTCAATTCTGCTCTACAGTGTTTAGAAATGATTGTGAACGACATTTCAAAAAGCTCCTGGATAAAATATGTTCTTTCACAGTAACTGATGTGAAGGCTGTGATGTGTAACAAAATAAATCTATCACAGGCTCACAGCGTCACCACAGCTGACTCAGAAAGCCAGCAGCTCCTCGTCGCTGTCCAGAGAAAAACCACCTTCATGAATCTTGGTATTTCACTAACTGGGACCAGGATCCAAAATGGAACCAGCTGTTGCGACCCAACCCTCCATAAAACACTTTGAAAACCTGGTGGATCACAAAAAGTGTATAAGTATAAATCCAGACCAACTTTTATCAAGCTGCAAGTTAACTCAAACACTGCTGTTACCTGCAGCTGCTTCACAGTTAAACTCAGTGATTGTGATGAAAGCACTGGATTTATCCATAATTTAGTAAGAAAGGAAGATGATTACAGATGAACAGTGCAGATCACTGCAGGAGGAGAGATAGTGAGTAAAAACAACAGCTCGTAAATTGACCAACACTACGTCAGGCCCTCTGACCTGCAGGAGGAAGACCCTCTGATCGAGCTGCCAGTAATTATTGCGGTGTGTAATCATTTAGACTCTGTGTATTCCCGTGTCTTCCATCATGGCGGCTCTTTGTTGTTGAGCCTGCAGTGACGGTGACACCGTTTAATATTTAAACACGCTGACTGCAGCAGGACTCTCTGCATTTGCATCTACAAAGTGTCAATCATGGCAGCAGCCCGCATGCAGAGCGAGGGGGGGGGGGGGTCTCAGGGGTCAAAGGTGAACAGCGGTGTCACCTCCTATCAGGCTGACAAGAGCAGCAGGGGAGAGACAACACACTGAAGGAGGTTTCACAGCAAGAAAAGCACAACTAACAATATTCTAATAATATTCATGACGGCACAATATTCTGGTTCTGGAACTGGTTCATCTAGACTGAATGCTTCAGTTATCCATGTTCTTAATTACACCTGTGATGTTCCTGCTGTGACACAACATGAGGTGATGACACACGAAGAAGAAGGTCGACAACAGTCTGCAAACAAAGACAGCG
The DNA here is from genome assembly GCA_005408345.1 of Macquaria australasica. Lineage (NCBI taxonomy): Eukaryota > Metazoa > Chordata > Actinopteri > Centrarchiformes > Percichthyidae > Macquaria > Macquaria australasica. The sequence goes on from SEMN01000560.1 coordinate 286,428, forward strand.
AAATCAGACTCTTTCAAGTGAGCGCACTCTGGAGAGTTTTAGGAAAAGATCTGGGTCGACGCTAGCCCGACATCTCCAGTCTGGAACCTCTCAGTTAGTTTTCGATTTCCAAGGGGCGTTATCAACGAGCGCAGACCAAAATGCCTCTGGACGCGGTTGGACAGACCTACAACCAATCAGAGCAACGAGACGTGTGACGTAGCTCTGAGCGAATCCCGTAGGAAGTTCAGCAAACACATCTTTCTTCTCAGCAGAAGCTTTAAGTGCAGCTGTTTGTTCTTTTAGAGAAAATGTAGCGTCCAGTTCCTTTAATACCGACGAGATAGCAGATTCAGAACGTTCCACATCAGCGGCAGCCATCTTGGTTGTTTACGAAAATGCCTCAACGGTCATCGCATCAAACCCGCCCCATGTGAGATAAACGGCTGTGATTGTGTGGGACCAGACGCATCTGCCAAAGCCAATCAAACATGAGCTCACAGATCAGTCTGGTTCCCAGGATAAGCAGACGCCAAAGCTGAGAGGAAACAATGTGTTTTCAAATGTATCTGCATTAATGTGAGCAACATGGCCGACGCTGGAAGCCTCCACTTTCCCACCACCGCCGGCCCGAGCTCTGAAAGGTTAATGAGCTCAGAGGAACTGCTCAGGGTTCCTTTTGTTACTGCGTGGGCTTTTATTATGGAGGGGCAATTTACATACAAAAGGAGGACAGACACACACACACACACACACACACACACACACACCTCTGATGAACAGAGTTTCTGTCAGGACGCCCAGAGCCTGAACACAACAAAACACATGTCCTGCCAACAACACACACACACACACACATTTGGGTTAATTAGCCTCCAATTAGCAGTAGCTGTTCATTTTCACATGGAAACTCAAGAGTGTGAGAGCAGGAGGGTAAATTAGTTGTGTGTGTGTGTGTGTGTGTGTGTGTGTGTGTGTGTGTGTGTGTGTGTGTGTGTGTGTGTGTGTGTGTGTAGAGAAGTGAGAGCTCTGTGGTTTTAACTACCCAGCATGCTCTGGGCCTGCTGGAAACCTTGATACTACCTCTCTGTTCACTGCAGTTCCTGTTTACACGGACGTGAAACTGAAGCATGTGATGCGTTTGTCAAAGTTCAATGAAATTAAACAGAGAATCTGAAAGGTAAATACTCTGTATTTTCATTTGCTAAAGAGCTTAAAAGACTCATTGATAATAAAAAGGCTCTACATCCACTACAGCCCTCATTCAGACATTTATGGAAAGAGCTGCGTGACACGCGAGCGACGCTCCTCCTGAATCAATCCTCAGATCCATGGTCACATTAATATTATTTAGGCATTTAAACAGCAGATTCTGCACACACACAGGATGGTAAGACATTAAGTCAGGACTTTCATTTAATTCCTGTTTGCTCAGATGCTTCATGCAAAGACTTTTGCTGGATATTCATTTATTCATCCATGAAAGTTAAAACTATAACAAGAGAGAGACAGCTGCTCTGATTATTATGGTGGTGGCACCAAAATGATTCTTATGGACAGATCTGATAACATAAAACTGGCTCTGTCACGGTGCTTCATAGTTTCTTGATTTTACACTTCATCTCTGTCTGCATGTTTGAACTGGTGCTGCTGCAGTCTTTGCATTTCATTCAGACATGAGTCCAGCATGTTAACAGAGCTGCATCACCTGAGCAGGACAACTTCTGTTTCTAACATATGATGACTCTGATGTACCAGCTCAGACCCTCCTCCTCCTCCCACATGACCACATTTCCCATAAAGCCACTGGCTCAGAGATTCCTCAGTTACACAAACGCTCCTTTTAAATTTACGGCGGAGCTGAACGCTCCGGTGAGCGCGGCACACCAAGGCTGCTGGGAGGTGACGGATAACATGGATCATCTGTGTTTCAGGATAATGGATGACTACAGATACAGAAAGATGGATCCCAGAGGTCGGACAGCGACTGAGGAGGGAAACACTGAAGAGCAGAGAGACGGCAGCCTGAAGCTACTGAGGAACAAACCAACTTCCCATTTAACACAATATTTATCTGATTTACAAGAACTGCTTTGATCTGCTCATCATTTATCAATACAACCACCCAGTTAGAATGAGGTCAGGGGTCAGAGGTCAATGGAAAAACGTGGAACAAATATTTCTGTATTCCTAAACTCTCAGTGAATGACATTCAGCTCACTGGCCTTCAGATTTGTGTTTTTTATTTAACTTGAAGGTGCATTTAAATGTCTTAAGACATTACATTGAAAAACTGTGTATTTAAAAAAAAGGTCATTATACACATTTTGTGTCGCATAATTGTGTTGTACTTATATTTAGAGAAAAAAGGTAATTATATTTGGAAAAAAAGTCAACATTTTGAGAAAGTCTGTCTTACATGACGCTTTGCTAACAAAATGCTGTCTGTTCCAGCATTTTGTGAGGCTCCAGTTGGTATTAGACTTGTGATTGGACGGCATTGGGGCGCTCTTTCTGGAGGTGGGGATCAGAAGTGTTTTTTTAAAACAGTTTGACGAGGACTTCCTGGCTGGTTCGGTGAGTGTACGTCTGGTTCCCTGCCTCCAATAAAGAGCAGCACACAGAGAGCGTCCCAGACGAGGCTGTCGCTGTGTCACTGCGCTGGTCTGAATGGGACACCAGCACCAGCATTTCTTATTTTATTTCAATATCTTGAAATCTGCAACTTCAGGCCGACAGCTCTCATCTGTTGTCTAACCCACAATACAATAAATATTTCATGAAATGGCTCAAAATATTCTGGTGCACAGTTGTTTCATTTTGATGCATTTAAGTCTAAGTAATCTATTCAATTGGTCTTTATTTTGATATTTCCTTTACATTATAATCACACAGTACACGTTGTCAATGATTTGTGAACTTTGTTGTTTATTTTTTGAAAATATCTGTGCTGCGTTGTGGATCTGGTTCATATTGCTTTATTTGCTTTGTGGCATCTTTTAGGCCCACGCAGGCCGACACGATAATAATCTGCATTCATTCATTATGTTTAAAAAACAAATGAACCCTTTAGAATGAAATAAGAGAAATAGTAATAAAACTACAGACGATCCAGAAAGATTTCTCTGCAGGCACCAGTTGTCAGTTCTGCAAAAAAACACATGTTCATTATCATCTGACTCAAAATATTATCTGCACACCATCATGCCATGTTCTAGTGGAAAAACGCAATTAGCATAACTTAGCCTTCGAACGGGCTGCCTGGCTGAGCGTTACACGCTCTTAATGAATGTAAATGTTTGGTGAAGCAGCTGCAGGGCTGATTTCGAGCTCTCCATCAGCACGAGGAGGAAGACTCTGTCTCCCACAACAACCACAGAGACTCAACCGGAGGAAGGTTGTCCTCAGGAAACACATTGTGTTAGCAGAATAAAGCTCTGCAGGGCTACAACACTGCGAGGTTCCTCAAAAACTCTGTCAGGAGACTCTGAAAACCCTGTTAGATTTACTGGACTAAACTTCTCCTGTCGAGCCGCGTTCATGACACGTGGGAATAATCAGAATTACCAGTTTCCAACTCTTAAAAGTAAACATTCAGGTCAAAATCCACAGCAGAATTATGACTGGTAAACTCTGATATGTGCAACTTGGCGATTAATACTATGGAAGTGCAAATGGATGCCAATCATTGGGCACACCTCGAGAACTACCCCGCCGCCCTCACAGCTCTCTGGGTTCTTGGGTGTCCCTCCATCTTTCTTTCCATTTGTGACAACACTGGTGTTACCACACACCGGACATTTTACAGGAAAAGATATTCGTCAATGACACTCAGTATCTGGAGAGTGCTGACTTTGATCTTTAACTTTTAATCGTCCACCATCGCCTTGTCGGCCAACTCTCTGAATTCTCGTCAGGTGATGAGTGTAATCTGACTCCTGCTGCTGCTGTACGGAGCGGACACACCTTCACTTTAGGATTGTAGCGTCCGTCATCCATCTAAGTATTGATAACGCTTAGTATTTCAGAAATTCTTTTACAAGTTCTTTTTATTTGATGAACGGGGCCTCTGTTATGCAAAAATGAGCTAAATGGGTTTTATTTCAATTTTTAAAAAAGAAAAACAACGGTGTGGGCGGTGGGCAAGTAATACAAAAGGTGTATGCCCGAACACCGTGAAACACCGACTACTGCAGCAAGCCTACAACTTACGCTTAACTGTGACCCAACTACTGATGGTCACACACTCTTCATCTCCCAATCTCTCCAAATTACAACTATGTGAATCAAACACTGGAAGGCCGTAATAAGATTCAGGGGAAACACCTGAAAACACAATCGTTACAACTATGTGAGTTATATATATATATATATATATATATAGTCCGAGTGATACTGGATTGGATGATATATTGTCCAATAGTCATATTTTCACATATATTTGTACTTCAGTGTATAGGTACAAGATAACGTTCCCTACTTTTACCAGATTTCTGTTGGTCTACAGGACAGAATTACTGGATGTTTTTCTGGAAGAACTGCTGTTATAAAGAACACCACAGACTACAATCAACTGATAGTATAAAAAGATGATAGGGCTGCAACTAACTAATTTTTATTCTTAATTAATCTGCTGATTATCTTCTGAAGTGATCGTTTGATCTATAAAATCGTCGTTTTGTCCAAAGAGGGGGACGGTTATATCATCAACGAACAGTAATTGTTAACTCTCACACAACCGTCTTGAGTTGTCCAATGACGTTTCCCATAACCTTCTATCAGACATGACGTGAACACAAAATCAAACCAGGTAAATGTAATCTCTCCTACCAGATTCTTCAGGTTCTGGTTCTGGTTCGTCCCTGAGGACTCTGCTGATTCTCCGAGAGAACGAGCTGAGGAAGCTGCTGACGGAGGGAGCTCTTCGCTCTGCATCTGATCCCACCTTCCTGACCGCCGTCCTCCCTGGGTCGCTGCCTGTACTGGGCTCAGACATGGACCTGAAGTAGGGGAAGATCCTGCGCAGGGAGCCGGGCCTTGCCTGGCCCTCGTGGCCTGTGGAGGACTGATCTCCGCTCCGATCACTTGCGGCGGTGTTGAACCTTGGGAGGCTGAGCAGCCGCAGGTGAAGGGGCTCCGTGTTTTGCCCTTTGCCCTTAGGGGTGGCCATCTTGGCTGGCCTTGGTGCCAGACAGGCAGATGTCCACTTGTATCTGTCCAATGGCTGCTCAGGAGCAGGCTGGGGGTCGGATCTCTGCCAAGGCTTCTTGTAATGGTGCCAGCGGTACAAGGCCTTACAGGGACTCTGGACTGGATCCTCGCAGCCCTCAGGGGGGGTTCTACTTCCACTCATGGTCCAGCACACACAGACTTCCTCCAGGCAGCAGCAGCGAGCAGATGGAGGCCTCCAAAATGGCTGAAACAGCTGGTTTGCGGACAGCTGTGGGACATACTACCTTAACAACACATTTCTGTTCAGAGTCCAACCGCTGAGGACTCGTCAGGTCGGGTTTGTCTTCATGTCGACGGCGAGTTCGAGCTGCCGTCTCGCTCTTTCTCAACAGGCTGGTGACTGTCTTCCTGGGAGGAAGTAGAGCGTCAGATGAAGACGAAGTTTCTTTAAAACCTGGCCAATCAGGTTTCACCAAACACCAAACCAGCAGACTGTGGTTTCCCCTCTGAACAGGCTAGAAACTGAAACTGCACACACAGTTTAGTGTGTCAGTCTCTTATCCTCTCACTATCTTTGTTTCCTGAATCTGTCATTATTGATGAGTGACACAAAAGGCTGATGGTCCGGCTTTGTTTTTTTAAGAAATCATTATTTCTTTATATTCCAGTTTTCAGATTACAAGATGAGGATACAGACCTTTATCACACAGGAAATACAGAAAAAAAAGTCGAGTCTTATTTCAGTTTGCTGCTGAATCAAACACTGGAAGGCCGTAATTAGATTCACGGAAAACACCTGAAAACATCATCGTGCTTAAATTAGCCTTTGATTGAAGTATGAAAGTTCCTATTTGGGGTTAGTATCTGATGAAGAGTGTGGGGGTGGTTGAAAGCCCCTGAAAAGCCTAGTGTGTCAGTAGCTTTTCCATGTTGACAAGAACGAAAAACCATTACAAATTATATATATTTTTGGAGGTTTTGTAATATAAATGGCCAAATATAAAGAGAAGATGGCCCAAAATATCATCACATCACAACCTTTAACCTCTTAAAATCTGGTTTCCCCAAAAAAATCTTATTTTATTTTTCCTCTTTGACAGTATCACGTAAAGAATATAAATACTGCATCATGTTGTTTCAGCTCTTCATTGAAGCTCTATGATGAAATTTAAACCAAGACTCCATGTTTTTTAATGTCTTTTCTACGTATCTGCTGCATCATTTTATACATATTTTCCCCCACAATTCAGCCCCACATGTTTGATCTTTGGAAACTTTTTAACTTCCACTAAAATACAGTTCTGTAGGTTTGAACACAGCTCAGCTGCACAGCATGAGTTTGCACTGACTGACCACCAGAGGATCAGAGGGGTTCAGGAGGTGAAGTCTCCGTGCCCTCAGGCCTCTGGGAGCTTATAAATATCCCCTCTGCAGGGCCTCAGACAGAGGGAGGCGACACGGATGCCCCTGACTTTGACAACTCCAGGTCTGGTTAGGAAACTCATCTTCATTAGTCATGAGGGACGACATGAGACCAGAGACCAGAGGACAGATATGTAACTTTGCTGCAGTGATGAGTTAACAAGAGGAAAAGCTCACAGCAGCAGCAGCAGCAGAAGGAGGAGGAGGATGCAAAAATCCCTGCAGGCCTCACTCTGCATGTTGATTCATATGGAAACGAGGATGTTTGTGGTTTAGCCGGCAGTTTACACGCCAGGCTTTTAGCTGTCAGTCATCCTGAAGCTGAGGCACACAGAGTATAAGTGTTTGCAGCAACTAAAGGTCAGTCACAGTGTCCAGTAAACGCAATCACTGTTTTCTGGAGGGGAATTAACATCACAAACCAGTCTGATAACTTAAAGTTTTATAGAAGAAAGGTAAGTGACTTTTTAACCTTTAAATGCATTTGGCAACCAAACTAATAACCAGCATTGGTTGTTTGTTTCTGGATGCATGGCTGCTGTGCCAAATATAGTATTCATAAAATAATAAACCATTTTGACCATTTATATCTCTTAATGTTTATTTTTTGTTTATTTACATATTGTACTACTGTGAGAGTAAGCTAGCAAACAGACTTCTTCATCCTTTTAAATAATTTGTGGAGTCAGTGACACAGAACGAAGTAAAACAGGAAAACAACATTTCCTGCGTACTGTGAAAAAAGCATCTCGTACATAACTCAAGTCTGTACAGATCCCATAAAGATCAGAAAAACTGTTTTCTGAACAACAGTAGACAAAGGATTTAAAGATCTAAGACATTTAAGGGTTAATTTACTATTTGTGGCCATGATTTGTTCTTCAGATAAAAAAAACTGTCAAACAGAGACTTTGTGAAACAAGTTGGAAATTAACTTCAGTCAGAGACGTTCTCCGTGTGAAACAACTGTCTCAGACTTCCAGGATCTCCAGTAAACCTTCTTCTTCTTCTTCCTGTCGGGCTGTAACGAGTCACAGCGTGTGACCCACATGTCAGCATTTATTGGATAACGAAGTGGCTGGTGTCCAGGGTGACGCTGCATGTAGGTCAGAGCTAAGACCCAGGCAGGCTAAGCTGAGGAGTCCTGGACGGAGCCAAGTCCTCCTCCAACCACCCACCAACACTCAACAGGGACTGAGAGAGACCCTTCATCTAGTCCATCATGGTTTCCCACAGTTCAGAGACGTCGAGGGTCTACAGACTGTAAAGCCCCAAGGCAAACGTGTGATTTGTGATATTTGGATAAATGTCTTGTTCTGTCCAACCAACGGTCCAAAACTCAATAACACTCAGTTCACTCTGATATCTAACTAATCGTTTCAGCACTTCTGCCAAAACAACTCCTTTTTCAAATCCTCACCTTTCTGAGTATAAATTAATTTTTCAACTTTAAACCTTTATTTAACAAAACACAGCCAAACTTCTTGAATGCATCCCTTTTCAATATTGTCTGAACACAAAGAGCAGAACAAGAACTAAAAAATACAAGTTGATAAAAGGACATTTTAAATCAGGAAATGTGAATAAAGAATAAATAATCGAACCTCTCTCTGGTCACCGTCAACTCTGCAGCTTTCCTGCGACAGACACAGTTTAATAAAGCTTTTACCTTTACAGGATCATTTAGTTTCCACAGGATTCATGACGGGTTATCTAACTCAAGCGGTCTCAAGACGTATGTTGACCTCTTCTGTAAAGAGCTGTCCCAAACACCACAGTGAGTTTTAAACATTTTTTACGCTTACATATATACAAAAACTACAACGTCCCAGGTTCTTCCGGCGGTCCTTTGCTGTGTCATAGCCCTCTCTCTCTTCCCGTTTCCTGTCTGTATTTTAACTATCGCTATCTCATAAAAGCAAAAAAAATATGTTGTGTGTTACTGAAAATAAAAAGGACTCTCCTGGATAATGTAACGACCCTACAGGTTTGTGCTATGACCACTAGCTTTCATCATTTCAACTTTGTTTCTGAGAAATCAGGTTTTGTCCGGCATGGTGGACGAGTCTAAACACTGCAATACCCATGATGAGCCTTGGAAGCCGTTGCGATGGAGAAGAGGCCAGTCAGAGGCGTGAATCAGAGCGCGAATTCAAAAACGCAGCACCATAGCAGCTGAATTCACCCAAAGTCAACTGATTTAATCTTCAGCTTCTGTATTTTAAGTTTGATCAACATCATAATCTTTAGCTTCCACCTGTGCACGCAGATTGGTGATTGGATGTTTCTTGGCGAAATGCACCTTGGGAGTTGTAGTTGGCTTCTCTCCTTCTGTTCTTATGTTGTACAGCTGGAGAGTTTCATGTCCATCCAAGCCGAAGAAGTACTCCAACTGTGAGTCACATAATATCGTTCATGGGAAAAATGACAGGGACCTATACTTCTGCCCTATTTTATCGAAGCCAAAGACAAGATGCACTTTAGTTGTAATAACTTGGGAGTCCTTGGGAAAGAACAGAAACCATTCACACCTCACAGATCAGCTGTCAGACTGTTTCCAGTCTCTTCACAGCTGCAGCGTCACCTGGGAATCTCCCAGATATTTCCCCTGAACAGGAGCCGTACAGGACTCACAAAGTCCATCAATTTGATCTCTCTGGATCTGCTGATAGTTTTGTGTTTTGAGATGCTCTCTGTGTCTGCTAATATTCACCTATACTGCCCGAACCAGCAGTCTCTGAACCTTTTTACTTAGTTCAGGTTGGGGGTCATTCATGACATTTAAAGGTCAGGTCTGGAATTGATGTCGAGATAATTGTGGGTAACAGGTTAGGGTGCAGGACTCTGACGCAGCCTGAATCTGACTTGAAATCTGGAATCTAATTCATTTCCTGGCATTACCCCCATGTCACAAACATTCCTGCTCCTGAAAATCACTGAGCAACGAAAGCAAACAACAGGAGAGGAGAGGACACAAACAGGGACTCTGAGAGGAAGTTAATCAGGTGGAAACCCAGAGGACGACAGAGGAGAGCCACAAAACTCAGGGGGGTTCAAACTAAAACGTCCCAGCCCTGCTGTTCCATTAGACGCCACTTTGTCGACTTCTCATCTCCATCCTGCCGGAAACCAGCAGCAAGACCCGGCAGCAGCAGCAGCCTCCAGCTAAAAATAACCAGCAGCCATAAAGAGACCAATAAATCAGCCGCTGGATACCAGCAGAGGGAGGGACCCGGCCCTCAGGAATCCTGGGTAAATCTCCCACAAGTCTCTGCTGGAGGGTGACCGGCCCTCGATGCCATCACTGATCTGAGGACAGACGAGACTTCCAGAAAACAGGAAGTTCAAACTCAGCGGAGGTCACTGTGAAGAACACCAAGAACTCAAAACTGCTCGACCTGCTGTGCTCTCCTGTTAATACAGAGAAATGCTTTTTGTGTACAGAGTTCTGGAGTTCGGTAAATGAACCTCTGAGACTCAGAGACCCTGTCTTTTTCCTCCCAGTTTTAGATTCATGCAGAATATAAGGTCTGTGGTTTTCTTCTACAACATCAGTGACTCTTGTTAAGATCTTAACTGTGAATTCTGACATTGTAGAAAATACAGATGGTGGTTCTTGCAGCATGTTCTCCCTCACCACTTCAGTCAAACATGTTAGAGGACATAATCTGATCCAGTTTACAGTCACACCATGATCCACTTCTTCTCTGTAGTTACAGCTTTCACACCTGCAGTCATCAGACAAAGGTATGGGAAGTTATTGTCTTCGCTCCCGGGACTTATTTCTACTAACTGTCCCCAAAGTCCGTACTGAACTGGGAAAAAGGGAGTTTAGGTGTTCTGCTCCCTCAACTTGGAATCAGCTGCAAAATCACCTGACTCTTCAGGAGCTGCTCTCATTGGACGCATTAAAAGAGACTCTAAACGACTTGGACGCAGGTTCATCCAGCTGGAGATTAAACAGGAAGATGTCTGCTGAGTATTCGGCCACATGAAGCATTTTAACCAGATACCAGATGACAAATTAATGCATCACAATAATATACTAAACATTTTCCTCATACAAGAAATAAAATGAACACAAGTGCTGCAGCTGTATTATAACTGTATTATAACTATAACTATATTTAAGTGTAGGCAGGTCACACCTCCTGTTTTGCCCCGCCTCGATCGGCAGGAGCCTAATCCCTGTTATTATGAAGACCTGATCAGCCTGACCCCCCTGGATCCCTGAATAAAGGAGAACTCTCCTCTGTGTTTTTCCACCGTGTGTCCTGAAATAGACAGCAGCTTATTTTTGTCCAGAGAAGCTCGACTCCTGTTTTGTTTCAGAGGGGAAATCCTGTCTCAACGCCCCCCATCCTGATAACAGCCGGGCCTGTAGGGAACTTTCCATTTCCTCCTCTGATCAGCCTCCATTGTCCTGAAGACCACCACGCAGACCTGAACCTGCTCACCGACACCGGGCTCACATACAGGACCAAAGACTACCTGTTGACTATCTTTTGGGAACTGTAACGAGTTTTGGGGAACTTTTGGAGATAATGCCGAGAGAGCATTTGGAGAAAAGAGACGAGCGTCCACTGAGAATATTAACAGTAATTCCTCTGAAATGAATTAGTAAGAAGAGATGGAAAAAAAACATGTCTGTACATTTGAAATAGGAGAGAAATTAAAGGGTAAAATCAATTTTAAAAGAAGGAGTGACCTTGTTTTTAAAATGGATTACTTATTTATTTTTCTTTAACTCTTTTCAAATGGTTGCAAACATTCAGTAAACATGAATATGAACTTTGGCTTGATGATATTAAGGTCAACCTGTATTTTTTTATTGTTTTATTCAAACAGTGCTGAAGAAGTAAACTTTGCCATAATTTATGAGAACAAAGCAAAGATTAGAGGAAAGTCTGAATCAGCATAACTTTGAGCAGCAGAAATATGTTTTTCCTGCTCTCCTCCTGTTAATCATCTTGCAGCCCCGTGTTGGGGCCCTGACCCGCAGGTTGGGAACCACTGCATCACTGTGCTCACTGGGTGTGAATGCTCTTTAAAAGCGTGGCTTTGTAGCGGCTCAAGTAAATTCGGAGCATATGACCGATGTGGAAACAGAGGGAATCTATCTGCTTGTTTCACACGTGCAGCCTCGGAGGAAACACGAACCAAACGTCCGTCTGGCCGCGGTCCAGCCCCCCAGCCGGGATCTCAGGTGTGAATTGGCCTGAAGACAACAAACTCCCACAGTCCCCGTCCAATATGACGGCTGAAAGTCTCAGCGGGCAGCATAACACGCAGCCTCCGTCAGTTCAAACATCTGAAGGATGTTCAGCGTCCTGCTGCAGAAACAGATGGAGGGAAACCTTCCTGTCCTGACCTCCGACCCCCAAGAGGGGATCTGGAGCCTCTTTAGATCCTACATCGGTTTTTAAACAGTAACAGAGCAACGCGGGACGATGTCACATATCCACACAGATTATTACAGATTCATCGTTTCACTCATTCTTCAAGAAGAAATAATGAAATGATTATGTCAGTAAACTGAATATCTTTGGGTTTGGGGCTGACCTCAGTGAAGATGTGACATTTCACAGACTAATCAAAACGATTATCAGGAGATGAATGGATAATGAAAATAAGCCCTGCTATAATCAACAGAGAATTTTATCACAATATATTTATATGTAGCGACAATAAATGGTAATACTAACTTTTGACCCATTACTTTTCTATTTTTTGGTGAGTTCTTAAGTTATTATTTTTTTACAACAAGCTTAATAATTCAAGGATTTTTATTTTTTCAGGGCTGATATTTGGAGTATTTATGTTTATTATTCAAAGACCTACAGTAAATTACACTTTTAACATGTGCAGAGGAGGAGTAAAACATTGGAAATGTATTAATTAGCCTATATTTACACATATTTGTATTTTGTTTATCCATGTATCCAAAATCTACATCAGCTTAAGTCTCAACATATGTTCTCATGTGACTGAAGGATGACCGGGGCTCACACCCGCTGGGGGGGGGGGGTCTGCAGTCAGCTTTAATAGGCTTTTACACAGCAGCCTTTCTCTGGACACTTGGTCGATGCGGATTAAAACAGCACCGACAGGCTCAGAGCTCAGGCTGTACGGCGGACTGATGGGACGCACCGAACATCACCGTGTCTCTTCTGATGGAGCTAAGCTAGCAGTTTCCCCCTGCTTCCAGTCTTTGTGCTAAGCTAGGCTAAACACGTCTCTGTACTGACAGCCATCTGAAACATGTGACTGTGATGAAGGCTGGAAAAGACCTTCAGATCACTGAGAGAACGAGCAGACAGTCAGACAGGAGCAGGTACTGATCCTGTACCAAAACACAACAGACATCCAATAAAACTATTTGTGTTGCTAATTTATGCTGCAGTTGATCAAAATCAAATAATAATGAAAAGACTCAATAATCCAGGTTAAAGATCAGCTCAAATGAAGAGAGTCAACATGATGATCTCATCGATGATCAGCTGATGAACATCTTCTCTGACTGAACGCTGTGAGCTCAACCTCTCAAAGTGTGAAGGTAACTAAACTACCTGCAGCCACAACACAAAGAGCTCATTTGTACTCAGTGAGGTGCCCCTGAAGGCAGCGCGGCAGCAGCCATTGTTGAATCTATCTGAGGTATGTGAGCTGTGGATGGCAGAGCCGGAGTCCTGCCGGGTGAGATCACCGGCACAAACCGGCTGCTGACATCACACTCTGCCAGCACCGGGGGGGGGAGGGGGACATCCTGCTTCTACAGATACCAGCGCTGTGTTCAGGGCGCGTGGGAACAAACACTGCTGCACATTTAAATTCAAACACAAAATCCTGCAGGAGGCGAGTCCTGTCTTCCTATTTTAGATGTTTTGATGTTCATAAAATCCGTGATTCTTTTTCCGCGCGGCGCAGCTTTCACACACTGATAGTACACTACGGAACAATCAATAACTAGAGCCGAAACAACTAGTCACATAACTGACAGACAGAAATTTCACCTGCAATTATTTTGCTAAATCGATGAATTGTTTTGGTCACTTTTCAAGAAGAAATGCTAAAATTTCTTCTTCTTCTTCTATGAAAGTAAACTGAACATCTTTGGATAAAAGAAGCTAATTGAATACGTCACCTTCGGCTCTGGGAAATTATACAAATTATAAAATTACAGACAAAACTATTAATGAATTAATCAATAAAAATAACGGTACAATTAACTGATAATGAAAATGATCCATAGTTGCAGCCCTACATGTAATAAATACATAGACAGCTTAAGACTTATGTTTTGAACATTTGTGGTTATTTTGTCATATTTAAAACCTTTGTCTAAACTACAGAACAGTACGGGTCAGGCGGATACCGATACCGATATTTGGGAGTTTACTCAAGACAATGACGATATATCAGCCGAGTCATTTTTCATCATAACATAAGAAATACGGATCCCTTAGATTTGTTTTTTTAAAGAATCATAACCCAGATACAAACTGAGCGTCACATTTTACAGAGTAAATTACCTCCAACGTGTCTTTGGTATTTCTCTGATACCTCTATATTTACAATGAGCTACTATCATCCGATATATCAACCTGGACGATTTCGGATGGATTTCTGGCAGGTCACAAATTTTGGTCGGCTGTGTTCAGTCTGAGCAGCTCCATGTTTTTCTTATTTTGTTCTTTCTGTTCAAACTAGAACTGCACAAAGATGATTTGGTCACGTAGAAAAAGGTGATTAAAATGCATTGCAACGTACAAGAAGACACCTGCACTTTAAACCTTAAACTCGACCATGTAGGCTCCCATGAAACTGACCAGAAATGTGTTTGAGGTAAACACATGTAATCAGAGGTATTAATGACATGATGTAGGTTTCCTTTCAGAATAAAGCTCTTGCTGATCACCTGATTGTACGTCTGATAATTCTTTCACCAGTCAGATATGGCAGAGCTCCAGACTCACTGTTTCCACGTGAAGCGGTCAGCGGTCAGCTGTACATCACTACAGCCAGCAGCTGTTATGACTCAGTGTGTTCTCCGACTGTGAGCAACAAGTGGCGTCACCAGGAGGTCATTCACTTCCTGAACCAACGGGGAACCACGACAACCTCAAGTTACTGTCATGGAAAACTGTTCAATCTGAAGTTTCATTTTTATTTGAAGGAATGAAGGAGCAAACAGCTGTTGGGTCATTTCACCCAGTTTTTGCCCTGTAGGTCAGTCAGTCGCTGCGGTCCACAGCCTGACAGTCAGACGACCAACATGACCTGTGAATATTCACATGTCCTGGAGTTTTAATGAGCCTTTGATTCCATGACTTTACACTCCCAGAGGGTTGATGTTTGTAGTGACCCCTGACCTTTCCTCCAGCACCACTCTCACATCTAAACCTGCACGTGAAAGATCAACATTAAAGTATAGCAGACACATCTGATTGTCCTGCAGGGGTTCATCAGTGTCTGCACTGCTTTATTCCTCGTATGCAAACGACTGATACTTATAAAGCCTGTTAAAACATTTAAAACTGGAGACAACACTACAGAGGCCGGGATTGTGACGGGAACCAACAAATCGGCATGAAGAAGTTATCATAAAGTTCAGGAGGGGAGACGGTGAGAAATAACAGCTGTAAAAGTCAGAAATATGGAGATATATGAGAAGTGTGCCAGCTGCTATGTTGTGTTAACGTGCTGTAATGTTAATAAAGTTCCCTGAACACGCGTTGTCCTTTATAGCTGAGGAATGCCTTACTCACATCTCCGTCTTAATTCACCCCTGAAAGCACACCAAACCCCTTTATCTAAATCAGGCGCTTGGTAGCCAGAGATCCTTCATTTCTCCATTAATTTTAAAGCCAACACCTAAATTACAAAAGCCTGCAGTTATGTATCCTTACAGAAAAACAACATATTCCAATACATTCATATGTCCATTAGTTCTGTCCTAACATAAACCAAAATCCCTCAACTTCAATAACACCTTAAACTCGTCATCAATGGATTTGTCACATATTTAAAATGAATGTGTACATACAGTCGTGTTCTGTATTCTGGAGAAATTAAGCTTTTTTAAAGGGGTTTAGTTTGGTTTTATACATTAATTGATCTCTGATTCGGATCAGAATGTTTGGTATTTTGGTTTCTGTGGATGGAGGAGGGTCTATTTTTAGACACCCATGTGCCAAACCCACAAGAAACCCCCAAAGTGATCTCAGTAAACCCTGAACCCAGGGCGGGGGGGTGCTGCTGCTCTGAAGCTGACCTCTGACCCCTCTGGAGGGGGACTAGACTGAGAACTGAAGGCACTGCCTGCCGGTGTGAGTGAAGGGAAGGTTAACAGACACACCGAGCTCCCTCCGCCATGACCTCGGCCTTGGCCCGCGGCTGTTACCGGGCTCTCCAGACTACCTGCCGACCCCCTAATGAGACCAGCCAACTTGTGGGGTCAGTAAAGTCCCCCCCGTGTGTCTGTTCTTCTTACCGTAAAC